>JAYEPQ010000013.1:42232232-42509732 GCA_036321105.1 Dracaena cambodiana
ATCATTAATCAAGGCTGAGGCTCCTAGCGAAAATAACTAGTAAGAAAGCGAGTATCACTTTGATGTTATACTTTGTAGCTTCAGACAATTTTTGCCAATGTCTGTTGCATCATGTTTTATTTATATGCCACAATGTTTATGTGGAAGATATATCTTAGCCAGATAGCTCATCTATTGGGCAGCTGGATTGAGTTTTTTTTTTTTTTTTAAACAGTTTCACAATACATCAAGAAATATTAACTGAAACATGGATTATACTATTGTTTGACTGTGTTTGCTAGCAAATCAAGTAGTATTTGTAGAAATAATATTTCGATTTCAATATTGACAGTTAACCTGATGCTGAGTTCTTCAGTTATTGCTGTTCATACAAATTTGGGTTCTTCAAATGTGAACTGAAATATGATTGATTGTTGGTACAGAAAGATTGCCAGCATTCATGGAGAACTGAGCTCTATGATATTGGCATAAATAAAGATTGCCTATCACATACAATTGATATGGATATAGTAGTTTCCTTATTTTCTACTACAGTATAGTCTTCTGTTTCGAGGGTATTTCCGATGACTCTTTGGCAAGAAACAAGTCATACTTAGATATGGTCTTGTCTGGCTATGGCTGTGATAGAATCTAAGAGTAGGAGGTGATTCCCATGCTTCTGTTCATAGGAAACACCCACACCTCATTCTGCCCATGCTTATATCTTCTTCAAATGCAACACCTCACGATAGCCAAAGCAAAGCAAGTGTGTCTTAATGTCGACTATGCCATCTATCGATGGGGCTGATCCGGTTCATGAAACCATAACCAGATGCCTATCCCAAGCTCAGTCGGACTCCATCCAGTCCCAGACTGATGCCCTCCAAACCCTCTCCTCCCTGACCAAGCTCAGCTGCCACCACCGACACCTCCTCGCCCAGACGCCCGAGGCCATCCCTACCATCCTCACCCTCTACAGGTCCTGCTGCCCTTCGATCCAAACCCTCGCCCTCTCCATCCTCTTCAACCTCTCCCTCAACCCCAACCTCAAACAACCCCTGGCACAAAGCGACACCATCTATCATCTTAACTCCATAATCCTCTCTCCTGCTTCCCCACAGGTGGGCAAGCTCGCTGCCTCCCTCATCTGCAGCCTTGCCATGCTCGACAAGAACAAGGCAGTGTTTGGTGTGTGGGGAACCATAGAAGCAACCGTAAAGGCACTTGCAAACTCTGGTGATGCATCTCCAGCAGTGCATCACCTCTTGAGCTCTCTTGCGGAGCTCGTGCAGTTCCATGGGAACTCCACATTGGCAGTCAGAGCCGGAGCAGTACCGGTGCTGGTCCAGATCCTGAATGGCACAGCAGAAGACCTCTTCGGGTCTTCTCTCGCCATCCTCAGCCTGCTGGCAAGGTTTGAGGAGGGCGTTAGTGCAATTAGTTCTGTGGATGGGGTGGTTGGGTTGATGGTGAATGGCTTGAGGAGGGGGTGTACGTTGAGCAGGGAGAGCGCGGCTGAGATACTGATCAAGTTGTTTGAGGGGAATGAGGGCTTGATGATGGAGGCGACGGAGAGGCCCGAGTTCTGTTCTTTGCTTGCTGATCTCTCAATCCGAGGCTCGACCAAGGCCAGGAAGAAGGCTGGGGCTCTGATGAAGATGATTATGGAGGCTGATTTAGATTCCTATTTGGAAGGGAACCCTCTACTTCTTAGGTAGAGAAGCCTGGACATTTGGATGCCATGTCTTTCTCAAGAATTATTCAAATAATACCAATTCCAGTTCTTTCTAAACAATTTCTGCCAACTTTTTGGTTAGATAGATCACTTCACAAGCTTATGATGTAGCTTACTTGTCCTGTATCCCAACTTCAAATCTGCAGTCTGTGTTGAACTTTGTTTGTGCCGACCAAAACCTCTTGCAGAGGCCATGCAACCAGTCTTAGGAAGTTGCCGAGCCTCTGTAATGTCTCTAGACTTTTTGACATGTATGAGTTTCCAAATGCCTTGTCATTTTTCTCTGTCATCGAAGGAGTCTGAACCTTTCCTGTTAGAATGGTGATTAACCAATCACCATTCTATTAAAATGTTATAATTCATGCTTTCTTTTTTATTTTTTTTGAGAAGTGGCAAAAATGAGGCGGGCCTCCCACCTTTGGAGAATGTTGATCGGAGAAAAATCACCAAATTTGGTGATTTTTCAAGAATTACGCTATTTTTTGATTGTATGGTCACACCTTGGGATAATTCTGCTGGACATGAAAATTTCTATATTATTATGATGCTGATAAGAATGCTTTTATCTGACCTAAGAGTAGTTGACTGATATGTAAACAAATAATATTCTTTGGTCTCGCCCAGTGATTGATCAATATATAATAATTTCCCATACTTAAGATTGATGGGACCTGAGATTTTTCTTTTTCATTCATTAAACTAAGTTATATCGAGACTTGTATCCTGGACATCCAATTATCCATCTAAGCCATCATCACCAGGGCACCTTAAACGTCAGTGATATACCTGATTCATCAACCTGAATTATAAAACTCGTTTATTCTTAAACAGTGGCACTGTCAGTGATGTAGACCTATAAATGCATCAGTTCAGTTCAATGAGAATTCAATGAGAAAACCTTGTCAACGTAAGACAAGTTAAAAGAGTAAAACAAAAATCGAAAAAAATATGAATGGAAGTGATACGAGAAGATATAGATGCTAGAGGTTTAAATAAGAACATATTGCTCGATAGGAATGACTGGACAAGGATCATCCGTGCGGATCATGATTCTCTTCTTATTCATGTAGTCCACTCCAAGTATTTGGAATAGAAGGCTTAGCTGTTGTTATTGGTGGCGTAGTAAATTTGGAATAGAAGGCTTAACTGTTGTTATTGGTGGCCATAGTCAATGTTATCACAAGGGAAGACTATCTGACCCTAGAGATTTTATAGTTCATGCTATCAACCTCAGGAAGGTGTTAAGAACTTGAAGGCTTAGCTGTTGTTGTTATTGGTGTCGTAGTCAATGATATCACAAGGGAAGACTATCTAACCCTAGAGATTTTATAGTTCATACTATCAACCACAGGAAGGTGTTAAGAACTTGCAAAAGGTCAAGATCAGTGAGCAAATGAAATGAACCGTATTCCCTTTTTTATTTTTATTTTTATTTTTTTTTGGTCATTATACTTGGTGTTTAAGAAATCGAACCATTCTTGGTCGTAGGCTAAAGGTTTTGTTTTGTTTTGTTTATATTTTTCATCCTTTTGACTTCTTCATAATTGTGAAGCACACCAAATTAGAGAATTCAATTGTCTATTTTGTATCATTTAGGATCTTAACAAGCCATCCTTCTTGCTTCTCATCATTTCCATCTCCTGATCCAGAAGTTAATTGGTACGGGGAGTATGAGAAGTACATCTGTTACCGCTTCAGCAGTTGCAGTTCTTCTACTGCTGCTTCTGGTTATTTACCTCGCCCTTGGATCCTCGTTCGCTTACTTTCTCATAGGCAGCATCATCTCTACGTTCATATTCGTCATAGTTATCCTACGGCAGCTCATCCAGCATGACATTTGTCACAAGATTAAGTTTCCTTGGATGGTCTGTGCACTTCCATTACTGACAGTATCTCTCCTTGCTGCAGTAATCATGTTATGCATTCGCGTAAAGAAAACCTCCAGAGTCTTCTTCAGCTGCATTGGTGCAGATTTAGCGCTCGCTATCGGAATTCGCTTGCATGCTCTTGGCCGTAAAATAAGAGCTCGAACTAGGACTCCGTCGAGCGTTTCAGATGTGGCGGAAGAGCCCCGA
This sequence comes from Dracaena cambodiana, assembly GCA_036321105.1. Classification (NCBI taxonomy): domain Eukaryota; kingdom Viridiplantae; phylum Streptophyta; class Magnoliopsida; order Asparagales; family Asparagaceae; genus Dracaena; species Dracaena cambodiana. The sequence goes on from JAYEPQ010000013.1 coordinate 42,236,022, forward strand.
GAGCTTGAATTCAGCTATCTGAGACGAGTCGGAGGCCTGCCCAAGAAATTCAAGTACGAAGAGCTCCACGCAGCGACTAACAACTTCCAAACACCGATAGGACGAGGTGGCTCTGGTTCGGTCTTTAAGGGGGTCCTTGGAGATGGATTGCTTGTTGCTGTAAAGAGAATCGAAGGAGAGGTGCATGGGGAGAGGGAGTTTCGATCTGAGATCACGGCCATCGTGAGCGCTCAACATGTCAACCTTGTGACGATACTCGGATACTGCCTTGTCCCAGGAGGTCATCGCTACCTCGTGTATGAGTTCATACAGAACGGATCACTCGACTCATGGATCTTTCCCGGCAGGGAAGAAAATGGCAGATGCCTGACATGGGCCTTGCGTTACCAAGTCGCAATCGATGTTGCCAAGGCTCTTGCATACCTCCACCACGATTGCCGTTCAAGAATCCTACACCTTGACGTCAAGCCACAGAACATCCTCCTCGACGAGAACTTCAGGGCTCGTGTATCTGATTTTGGGATATCGAGAATGATGAGCAAGGATGAGAGCCGGGTTGTCACCACGATCAGAGGGACGAGAGGCTACTTAGCCCCCGAGTGGTTCTCGAGACAAGGGATCTCAGAGAAGTCCGACGTTTATAGCTTCGGGATGGTCCTCTTGGAGCTCGTGGGAGGGCGGAAGAACTTTGAATTTTATGATGATGGCAACATATCTCAGAGGACATGGTTCTACTTCCCGAAAGTTGTGAGCGAGATGATGCGAGAAGGGAGGCTGATGGAGGTGGTGGACAAGAGGTTGGCAGCAGGCGGGGAGGTTGAGGAGGCAGAGCTGAGGGTCATGGTTTATGTGGCGATATGGTGCATACAGGAGCGGGCCGAGCTGAGGCCGAGCATGGAGCTGGTCGTTAGCATGCTCAAGGGTCATGTGCCTGTGGACATGCCACCAGAGACTAAAATGTTTATGGTGGATTTGGTGTTGCCAGTTGATTCAGAGACTATCAGTGTTTTGAGCAGAGCTCAGACTTCTACTGCAGCAGCTCAGATGGATCATCCCCCACCAACAACAAACTCGATCTCCATCTCAATTCAGTTGCCGAGATAGGTACATCCTTTCAGAATTAATTATGGCTTGTTTGATGATTGTTGATAAATAAAGTTTGGCCATTGTCAATGTTATTGATTTGAACGGTAAAAATTTTGAATGTCTTTTGTTTATGTTGGGATGAAATGGAGATGTTGTTATTTATTTGAACACTAGAATTTAAATTCTTCAGGGTTGTCAGACGATGAGTTTACTATTTAGAGGAAAAATATTTTTAGCATTAACCATGTAGATATCAACTATTGGAAAGTTTAGCCAACAGCTTGAAACATCGGAATCGTACCGGGAATATTGGAAATATCGATAATATCGAACGGATATTATCCATTATATCACATATTCGATACCTCAAAAATCCTTACATCATACGCAAATGCAATGTAAGTTAGTGCCAGTTGATACGTAAGACGTTAGGATATTATCTGTTCTCTCTTGATACATCTACGAGTTTTTTCCATCAGAGATCAAGGTATAAATTTTGAAATATCACAAATAGGTATCGCAGTTATTAGAGTTTTGAGGTGTCTGATGTGATATAAATAGAGAGGTGTCTGATGTGATATAAATAGACCCAATATTGGTACCATTATTGTCAATAATGTCGATATTTTCCTGTTATTTTCAGTATCACTGATCTAATATATCCAATATTGCCAATTTATGATACCTTGTACTATTTCCCAATCCCAGTACCAATTCCAGTGATTGAAATATAACCAATAACAGCCAAGTCCTTGCTGTCTGATACCTGAAATGCTAGCCACCATATAACGACACATAAATTCGCACATCATTGATATATTCGTTAGAAGGGCTATCGCCTTCCGTTGAACTATATTCTCATGAACTTTTGAAATGCTCTGTGCCTTGAGAGAAGTTGTACGTTCAAACCCTTAACTTCATTCAACTAATATCAGTAACATTTGTATTTCTCTGTCTCAACTAGAACATGCATCACACTGTAACATTTCTCTATTGAGCTCGAAGTGATGGGAGTCACTTATAACTCAGTCCACATAACTCAAGCCTTGATGTTGGTGTTCTTGGTGTTTCTTAAATGACAATATCGTCTAGTTAGCTAAAGATCATAGATGAAAGAGCATATCTGTCAGCTAACATCAAGTGATGTCACGGAGGAATCATATGCACTTAGAAAATTTTATCTGAATAACTTCACAAGTTCTGAAGTCAGTGTCAGTTCCAAGCTAGCTGTAGCTATCAGAGGTATAAAATTTGATTCCAAATTCTCTAAGGAACATGTGAATGTAAATGAAGTGATCTCGGAAGAAGATTAGAAAATTCAATAGCTCCTTCTAGGGTTGATACCTAACGCAACTATTATTATGTGAAACCGATAGTTTGTAACAGACAAGTACTACTCAGTTGCAAGCTCTCTCAAGCATCTCCTTGTTGACACGTAAGGTCACAACCAATGGATGTGATGGTCAACTCTTTCCATCAGATACAATAATCACCAATAGATGATATATTTCAGACTTTGACCGCGTGCGTGCCTGCCTGCCCTGATGGAAGGAGGCATGCGCACTAACATTTTAGTATTGTAATTCTGTTATTACTTATTAATAGAACGCGAAGGATTTACTTGCCAACTGTCCCTTCTTCAAAAATAATCACCAATAGATGACATGTTTCCTTGTCTTTTTCCGAAGACTTGAGATTTGTAAACTAAGTGACATTTCTGTTGTGAAGTCAAAGTTGTATCGGACACGGCATCCATTATAATTTGGGGTGTAAACGGAGTGGATATAGAGCGGAATTCACTAATTTTTGTATATGTTTCGTACTTTCAGATATGAGAATCATAAACATAATGGATATTATCTGGGTATTAAAATCACTGTATATCTCTCAAACTTGAAGTCTAAAATCAGATGCAAATTTTATGGAACAGAAATTTGGGAGGCAAAAAAAAAATAGTAACCTTCAAGTTTAATCTATAGGTCAGTTGAAAAGTTCTTACTATTACAATAAATAATATGAATAGACCTTACCTTATACGCAGTTTTACATGAACTTCTAATAAAGATAGTTTACCATTATATTTTTCCATATCCATTTGAACAAATGAACTAAGACATATTGGATTGGACTAATTTGTCTCGATTTACATCCATATATACAATAATTCTGGCGTCCTTTGGTTGTGTTTAACAATAATTTTGTCATATTTCGATATTGTAATGTCATGTTGTTCTTGTATCAGTATGTCCAAATCAATGCTTCGTGGTTAAAGATCGGAAAACATTGACCATGTGTTTACGATGAAATAGATGCAGCCAATAAATTCATGCAAATAACAAGCAACAAAGTTTTATTCCTTGTTAAGGATGAAGATATAGTTCAAGATAAATTCGAAGCTCTAAGAATGTTTTTACCTTTAATATATGATTAACATTCAACAGTAAGAACAGTCATTTCATCTCTCTTTGCTCCCCAAGCTATTAACTAGTATGATTAACTTGAAACAATTATCAACAGTAAGACAAGTCAGTTTCATCAGTCTCCTAGCTCTCCAAGCTATTAACCATGAACAAGGATACAACTAGACACTAGCAAGGCAATATGACATATATCCTCAGAGGTAAGATATATTGATATGAAAATATGACTGTTTTATGAGTGTATGCTTGTGCTATATGTAATAGACATCATAAACCCATAGCAATTAGGATATGTCTATTGAAAGTACTAATGAGAAAAGCTAAATTTATATATAAACGAAAGCTAGAGGGACTGCCAAAAATCACATTTTCCAGTATTTTTTTTTTCTTCTGTTGAACTCTATCATGTTGATCTCCGTCTCTTTCGGCTCACACATATCAAAAATCATGGCCTATAGGATTGATTTTCCCATTGATCAATAGAATACAAAATTTTACGTATTTGAACAACCATTAATTTTATACCTACTTAATCAAATAACTAATTTTATTATATTCCCCTAATTTTTTGTATGCATGAACAATTCCGAGTGAAAGATATGTTACTCTATATGTAATTTTACACATTAGGAATCCACTTATGTGCTTCAATAATATGGTGTTAATGATATATTATGCATTTGTATGAAATTCCCAATTTGATTACATACTCTAGCTTAGTAAGTGTTTTAACATGTTTCTGTAAATTTTGGAATCAAATTGAGAAGAAACAAGAGATGGATAGCTCTGTACATGTGCAAAGAATAGACATCTGTCGACAGCCCAGTATATTTTTTAAGACTGAGCCAGCCTACATAGCACTTTTGACAGCGTTAATAGATAGTTGTCGACAGCCCAGTATATTTTTGAAGACTGAGCCAGCTTATACAGCAGTTTTGACAATGTTGAATCCATGAACTTCGCCGCCATTGGCTATCGAAGCAGCTATTAAAGTTGTCTGACAGTGCAATGTATGATATGCGGATATGCTTACTGATTTCGACAGATACTACGCCGAATCAAGTCAATCATCTGCTTTCTTATAGCTAACACACTAAAGGATAGAATCCGACCCTAGGAGGCTATAAATACTCTTTATACATCATATTTGTAACATATAGAGATATCATGACTCTTTTTGAGATTGATTTTTTCTTCTTCTTCTTCGTTCTTGAGAAAATTCTGATTTTTTGTCGTAGAATTGTTGAGGGTTTGATAAATAGAAGAGTTTCTTTATTTTATGTGATGATCCCAATAACTATGAGTAACTAATTCCCTCTTTGGTGATGGATGATAAGACGAAAACCTAAGTCTTTGAATTGGTTTGGTTTAAATTCCTTTTTAGAATTTAATTAATTTATTATCTTTATTTTGTCTTTTCATATCTATCTTGTTGATTAAAAAAAATATGATCTTGGACCCTTTTATATTATATATTTTCATAGTATAATTATTTCTTAGATTTTAATGTGTTACTGACGATTGAGGCATGGTGCATACTTAGGGTTTGAGTGATTATTTCTTCTTATTAATAGATTATTCTTAGAATCACGTTCATGCATTCATAAAGGTATTAATTTTGGGATCAAACTCAGAAAAAGATTAATTCTTGAAATTGCACACTCAAAAGAATGTATCTATTTTATTTGTAACTTAACTATTGTGACTTTATTTGTTTGGGGGCTAGGAATCTTTCTATTAATCTCATTCTTGAGATGTTTAGATGTAAGGAGGAAAATTTTCCGATGAAATATATCCCTATCAAGCCTGGGAAACTCACCAAATAGGACTGTGACCCGTTTTTAGACTGCTTTGAAAGTAAGCTGGAGAGCTGGAGAGCCAATCTACTTTCATTAGAAGGAAGGGTTATTATACTCAACACAGTCTTATCCACTATACCATTATATTATATGTCTTTCTTTTTGATACAATGTTAGGTTAGAAACAGAATAGACCGAATCATGAAGAAATTTTTATGGAATGGTACGTCCGATTTCAATAAATATCATCTGATTTCATGGGAAAGGTCTATAGACCTAAGAAGACAAGGGGTCTAGGAGTTCTGGACCTTAGAATGTTCAACTTATCATTGATGACTAAATGGTAGTGGCATCTACCCTCACGCCCTGAGGGTACCTTCCAAAACCTTGTATATTCAAATAATTGTCCTAAGAGTGGCACATAGCACACGCCTTGTCGAAAGACACTTCGGGCTTCTAGGTTTTGAAAAGGGTTACTCATGTCTAAACATCTGATCTGGCTTAATCTGGAATATAGACTAGGTAATGGCTTGAGAATTGCATTTTGGCATGATCGATGGGACACACAAGTACCTCTCAAGACGCTATTTCCCGTAGCGTTCGAACTGTCCTCGAACAAAGATGCACTAGTCTGTTCTCTGTGGGGGAAAGCAAAATGGAAACTGAGCATTTCTCAACCACTCTCGGTTTTGGAAGAATTACAGATTTGGAATCTAAGAGCCCTTTTGGGTGACAAAACTCCATCAGAAATATATGAGGATAAACCCTTTTGGAGATGGAATAAAGATGGAGTGTTTTCGGTGAGATCCACATACCGTCACTTTATGGATAGTGGAATCAGATCTGAAAACACAAAAGATATCTGGACGATAAAATGCCCTTCTAAAATCAAGGTGTTTTTTTGGCTGGTTCACAACAATGCTCTCCTCACATGGCTGGCATTACAAAGGAGGGGTTGATCAGGTCCAAATTTCTGTACCCTATGTAACAAAGATTGAGAGCCCACTAGCCATTTAATGTTGAGTTGCAGCTTTACTAAGGATCTCTGAGTTCATTGTGTAAGAAATTTAGGAATCAACCTCAATATGGAGGAAGAGATGTGTATTTGAAGAAGATTGAGTCTCGATAGCCGACCTTTAAGTCGGTCTAGAGCACTAGTCGCGACAATATATTGGAATGTTTGGTTGGAAAGAAATAACAGAATTTTTAATTCTTTAGCTCATTCTTTTCATACTTGGTTTCAGCTAATGATGCATGATGTCACCTTTTGGACAGATATACCTTCCGACGAGGAACGCGTATAGATCTCGGGTGGTTCGTCAGGGGATGACTTGGACTCTCCAGGACACACATGGTTCTCGCTAGTTCAGTCTGGAGAAGATACTTGCCGCTACATATATGGAGAGAGACATATGCTACAGACTTTCTTTTTATGTATTTTGTAGCTTTAATTTTATATAAGGACTAATGTATTATGAAGGTCACTCATAGGAGTGATTGAACTCTCTAACTCTTTTGTAGTTCTATTATCTACTTGCTAATAGAACGCGGAGGGCTCCCACCCGCCGTTTTACTTCAAAAAAAAACTTAACTATTTCATTAATTGCTTAATAAAATGCGGAAAAACATATCCATCCTTATTATTGCTATAAATGAAAAAAGATGATGAGCTCCCAACCTCTAGGAAAATTATAATGTAACGCCACATGATTCCTAAGTTTGATTTGAACTCTTTGAAGCTTGTAGGTAGTTTTGTCTGGAAAAAAGTCATATAGGGAGCTCTCAAAAAATAAATATCATGGTCGTTTGCACGATATCCATGTAAAATAATTGCAGGAGAAAAACTATGGCAAAGAATAGACACAATATAATATCTTGCACATTGGTAAAAAGTCAGTAGGAAAATGATAGCAGACCATTGCAAACATGATAAACATATATATATATATAGAGAGAGAGAGAGAGAGTAAACAGAAAATTCACCGGCGGTGAAGGGAGTTCCTTCACCGCCGCTTAGGTGGCCCAATAAAATTATTACACGTGGCGCCATTCAAAGGGCGGTTAAGGGAGTTTTTTTATTTGCTATCTTAAGTTGTGCTACGTATAATAATTGTATTGGGGCACCTAAGCGGCGGTGAAGGAACTCTCTTCACCGCCGGTGAATTTTCCGTTTTCTCATATATATATATATATATATATATATATATATATATATATATATATATATATATAATCAATGCAAAAATGATTATTGTCTAATTTGTTTTTCAATTCAATGCTATAAGAAATAACATTATATATCACAATCAAAACTTTTATGATTCCACCAACCATTAGATAAAAGTTGTACATCTAAAGGAATCACACTTTGTTCCCTAGGCTAGAATCTTATTTTTAATTAATATTAAGCTATTATTATCAAGAAATAAAATAACATTAAGCTTTTAACATTATTCAAAGATGACATGAATGAGCTCCTGTAATATTATGTTTGAGTTTATCTAAAATTTGGAATGTCCTTTTTCCTTACTATGCTAATATTTCATTTGCCTATAATAAAGTGTGTTTTTATAATAGGATTATAGGTTTATTAATTATCCAAGCTATTCCTGAAGTAGATTGTAAATTCAATATGAAACTATCCGTAGATTGTAAATTCAATATGAAACTATCCTATTGAAAATATGAGATATTTCCTGCTGGCTAACCCGGTTCACGTAATAAAGCATTTCAGGTGAGCATTTTGGCAGTTATATAAATCTAGGTAAGGTGTATTAATGTGTAAATAGTAAAAAGAACTGGCAACCCTACGATAAAAGTTTATACAAGTATTTCGTCTACATCAAGCGTATAGAATTTCTTTTTGCTATAGTTGTTTGCAGTTTTTATTAGTTCAAGATATAACTTCTTTGAACTTGAAATTGACAACCAAGATTTGAAATAACAAGTATAGCTAGGGAAAGGATTTTATCTGTCACAGTCTAAAATCCTAAGCATCTGCGAATCGCCCCATGACAAAAAAAAATAAAAATAAAATTGTATAAGCATTTGAACTAAGCTCTAGTCAGCAGAGGCTAATCTATAATTTGGAAATCGAAATATGTACTTATGTTTTCTTTTCCCTTCCTCTTTTTTTTTTTTTTTTTTTTTTCTAATTCCACAAATTCCTAATGATATTATTGTATACAGCATGACTGCATTACTTTCTTTACATACTAGGTAGGTGTCATTTATCTTTTTATTGTGGCAGAAAAACTACTAGTTTCTTGCATGTCCAAATGCACATGCATATAATTTTAAATCCGAACATTCATATGAAGATCATTTTTGGAAAAATACATTAGATCTCTCTCTCTCTCTCTCTCTCTCTCTCTCTCTCTCTAACTTTTGAATGGACATGAATAGTATATACTATATTATTAATAGGAGAAGTCCAGTGCATACTTCCAACATACCGATCACAATGTCTCATCACATATTAATAGCTAGTTTCGTGCACGTGCAAAGCAATTTAACTTGTTGGCCACCAAATAAATTTAGGGACTAAAATCCTTTAAATGCAGTTTTAGGAACTTGCAGAAAATTTATTGCAAATTTTATAGAACTCTACCTTCAAATTCGGAATCTTCCATTATCTACTCTGGCTCGAGATAGTTCTTATGAGCTTTCCGTCTACGACAGGAATGAAAATTGGTGGGTCCAAGGTCTGACTCTCGGCTTATTCAATTAAAAACTTAAATTAAAAATTATTTTTTTATTTTTTTAATTCAAGTTTTTAAATATGACGGGCCAAGGACTAGCCCATGAACCATTCTCATCCCTAGTAAGTATTGAGTGTTAAAGTAGAAATTTAGCCTCTCTTTTACCTTTACTAGATTCTTCTACAATAGCATCTACAATCCATAGCAGCCAATATGACAGCACAAAAACCAATATCAAATTGATTATGAAGGCAAGTAAACAAAAGTTGGGAAGATGATCAAATGTTATTACACCATAATATACCAATCCTTTTTCTTTCTTTCTAATTCATAATATACCAATCCTCTGATGAATAATGCAACCAATATATTATCTATTCCATTAAATGTGAAATGAAGTACGCTTTTTGATCGTTCAAAAGTTTTGGCCGATACCTTTCAACCATCATGAAGTCGAACCATCAAGGCCCAAGCTAGCTTTAATCCACTTGCAGACGTAGTCTATTTCTTCAGGAATGGTATAATGACCGAGCCTGCACAGTTGCAGTTGCCACCATCATGTTAATTTTGATGATTAAAAACGAAAAAAAGAAAAAGATTTCGGTGGTGAACTGGTTATATACCCATTGTAAGTTTTGAAGGTCACATTCTGGAATCCAGTTGATTTGAGAACCTTGGCAGATTTCTCACCATGCTTATAGAGAACAACATCATCCGCTGCAACAATTTTAATTTAGCTTATAGTTATTTTCTTAAGAGAAGGGGCTTTCCATAAAAGATCATTTTATCCTCTCATAAAAGAGAGAGTACACTACTCAAATAATTCTAACAAAAGAAGAGAGAAAGATCACAGATCAGTTGTCCATTCTTAGCAATAATCCCACAGTTAGCAATTTGCTCTTGCACTACAAGTCAGTTAGAATGTGTCTCAGACACGAGCTCCGAGGATTTTTCTGATCTGAAAGTAAGTGTTAACGGCAGACAATACCTGCTTGCGGTTCAATGTCTATACAAGCAGCCAGAGTAAGATGTTTGACAACAATTTGATCCTAAATCCAGAACCAATGTCTCCTATTTTATTTTCAAGATCGACCTAGCCTCAGAAAACAGGACTTTCCAACAGTTCATTTCGGAATTCTCATTGTGCACTCCTCTTCTTTGTCGCCAAATGGTGCACCCGTTCAACTTAAACCCTTGAATTCTTCTCAAGCTGGCATCAGCCATCCTTTCTTCCCTCCTCTCTCGCCTTATCTCACCATGCTCAGGCTCCTCTTCAACTTAAAGCTGGAACCTCTCGACCACATCTGGAAGGCATGTGTCCAGTGACCTGAAACTATAAAACCTAGCTCCCCAACAATCCCCAAATGTACAACTGATAGCCTATATTCATCGTTTGTACTTTCCCCTCATTCTTCCTATAATCTCATTGCTTTACATCGCCCCAAAAAGTTCATGTCGCGTAACCAACTCAAGAGCCATATTCCAAGCACACCACAACCTAAAATGTTGCAACCACCAGTGTCCCACCCATTCAGTGTAACGCTCAAAGCTTTTCAAGAAGAGAGAGATTACATTCTCCAAATATTTATCTATCAATCATTCATTGCTAAAGACTCTAAACTCTTAAGCATATCAATCACTTTTATTGTGATTCGTTTAATATTCTATCGTTCATTTTTTTTTTTTTTTAAATACAACACCATTATTCTTTTTCTGCATAGTGCAAGGCAAATTATGATGTTAGTAATGTTCTTATGAGATGCAACATATACTAAATAAATTCTCTTTGGAACTTTCAAATATTAACTATACAAAGTACTCATGTACATTATTAATAAAATTGATTTGTCTATTTTTTTTTATTTCTGCTAATTATTACAGTTTCCCCTTACATAATTCATATTACATCAAAGTTATTGCTCAGTATTTCAGAAACCCTTAAAATTAAAATCTCAATTACCAGACTTCTGAAATTCAGAGGACTAATGTGATTCTTCCCATCTTGAATTCTAAAGTACATTCTGATCAACCTCCCACTATTTTCACTAAAAGCACAACTCGATACGAGGACTTCGGAGTATTCCTAAAAGGGCTAGCATGTACTGGAACAGCTCAAAGGTTTAAGGAAGGATCCCAAAATGTTCTTTTTTTTTTCTTTTTGGTACAGATCAAAGACTTTGGAAGTTCCTGTACTCTCAATCTTGATTTTCTATAAATTATAAATTATAACCTTTTAGAGTTTTATCTAATAAAATTCTAAAATAACATAGATTTACAAGAAAAAGTTTTATGATGCAGCAATGCACGTGTGGTTTTAGATTTTATGCCAAATAAAAACAACATGCATGTACATACATCGAAGATGGAATTAACCAGCAAGCAATTGTAAGAGATATAAAAGATATATAAAGAACATAGTTAGTACTTCCTTGACCATAATTAATCAAAGATGTCATATTTAGTCTTTTTCATGGAATCTAACTTTTTTTTTTCCTCAACTTGTCTGAGTTTTTATGTTAAAAATTGATCTCTCAAAAAACGATACATGCAGCACACGTGCATTTTGCAAGTTATACCAAAAGTATAAGATACAAATATAGATCCCATGCCTACCTGTGCTAGGTAAACTAATTTGCTTATTTCCAATCCGAAATAATAATGTTGGATCAACCATAATTAGCAGATCACTTCACCACATTTTCCAAAGGATTTACAACAAATAATATCTAAGTAGCACTAAATTACAATAGATGCTTGGTTTAAAACCGGTTTTTTTTTAAATCATCAAACCAAAGATTTAAGACATGTACTGTGTTTCTAGATCTATTGACAATTTGAGCTCATTGTGAACCTTAACCTGAAATTTTTACTGAAGATAATAACAAAGATTGCAAATTGGTAACAAGCTACAAGCTCGCTGAAATGCAAAATATCAAGGAAGTGGAAATGCAAATTATCTAGGAGACTAGGAATCAAAGTTTAAAAAGGGAAAAGCATATAGCCTATTTGTATGTCTTCATAAGAAACGGATACCTCTTCCATGGCAAAGCAAAAGTGGCAAGGTGGCAGCCCTCCTTGCAGCTTCTTCTGACCCTTCGATCTTGTTCTTTAAGCTCCTAAAGTTGTAAAAATGGAACAAATTTTGCACTTGGCTTAGATTCAAAACTCGAATAGAGGCAAATAGGCGATCAGAAAAGTACTAATTTGACCATGATAAAACAGACCTTGAACATGGAAGCCAGCCACTTAAACCAACAACGGCGCTTAAGTTGAGAGGGTATGTGTTTCCATTTCCGTATTTTCCATGAGCACAACAAGATGCAGAGTATAGGGCAGTCGCAGCACCCATACTAAAGCCACCAACACCAAGTTTAACTGCAATAATAAATCCAAGGAAGTCTATAGTTAAGAAATAATATACCTGCTTGTATACATCTTAAATGAGAAGGCACACCAAGTAAATATTTACTGAATCTGCAGATTTACAAACACAAAAGTGCAAAGATACACTAACACATACGCAACTTAAACCAAGTCACATATAATACAATGTTATATATGATCATATTACTATATTTTCTTTTCTGATGCAGGAAACATACTATCAGCAGGTTCCGTTGACAAAAGATTTGCAACGTGTGCAGCTGAAGCATCTAATCCCGTGATATCGTCAGGGCCATCCTCTGATAGGTCACCAACATCAAACCCTAGAAAGAAGCCAAAAGTGTGAGCATGCAAGTCATTCCTAATTTCATAAAGTAAAGGATCTCTCTTAAACATAATAACACATGTTAAAATAAATATCATGATTTCACAATGACCGTGTCATGAAGAAAATAGTTATCAGTAAACATACACGCAGTGCAAGGGAATCCACCAAACACTGCAACAGGTTGTGTAGGGGCAGTTGGGCATATCCATTTTATCTGTAATCACAGAAATATGCTTATAAGCTACATAATATATCATTGCAAAACAACAAAGAGTTCCCTTGTCAGTGAACACATTAAACTCCATCAAACTGCAAGAGGAATAGAGCAGAAAAAGAGAAATCTATGCTCACATTTGGAAGAGGAAAGGTCTCCAAGAGCTGGGACCAGCTGCACAAGAGAAAAAGGTCAGCACAAAAGGTACTCAAACAGCTAGCCTTTTGTAACTAGCCTTAAGGATATATTTTCTAGAAGAAAACTCAGTCCAAATACATTCAAGAGAGATATTTCCAACTAATCATAGTTATTACCAACTTAACTAACAGCATGAGTACACACTTTTTACATAACTATGAGAAACAAAGTAAAGATAAGATGAAAAAGAATCAATAACATGTTCTTTGTGTGAAAAAGAAGACCGGCAACAAAAGGTACACAGCACCTTGTTTTTATTTTTCTGCACGTAAAAGTATATCATTATCAATCTACGAGGTTTTCTCCCAACTATACGGGCTCCGCTACATGGATGTTTATTATATGCCGATTGTTTAAGCAAGGAGCTTCCTCTTGACACTGGAAGCTTTCTTAGTTCTTTTCTCACGTCTGTAGCAACACAGTTCTCCTTTTCTCTGTTTATAAATGCAAATCTGAGCACAATTCTTACATGAGCCAAGATATTAATCCATCCCTCTCCTAAATAGGAGAGAAAATTCTTCTGAATATGGTATAATTCCCCTAACCAGTGACCACCTCTATCGCAAGCTAGCATCCTACCAACTGCCCAACTTCATCTTCCCGTCTGAAACTCTTAACATCTAACAAAGTTTCATCCCCAACAATATTCCCCCTCTTATCTTCCTATTGTACCATCATTTGTATCACGAGGGTAGCCCCTACCTTGCCACCTCAAGCAGTAAAAAATAAAATCCGGTATTATCATATATTAAAATTTCCTTTCTAATCCTGTAATTTATGTTTATGCAGTTCTGAGCTGAGGCCGGTCAGTTATTAAAAATGTTGCCTCAACTAACCATTAACCTTCAATTACATAAATAAATTACATGCTTTATCAGGAGCTCTCTATGTCCGAAGATCCGTCATTGGAGATGAATTTTGAAAATTACAAACATTAATAGACGCTTCAATAGTAAGAGCCATGTGAGATAACCATCTGCATAACAGCCCATCTGACATAAAAAGCAATGCATTTCCGGAACACCTCAGTCCTAGTATAGAAGTCTAAAGATAAAAAATACAAGGAAATGAAAGTTATTATTTAGGTTTTAGATATTAAATCCAGTACAATACTCATCGATTAGCATAATCATAGATTCATAATAGCTTTCCTATGAAAATGGTCCCCTCTGAAGCAAAATTATATAATGAGAATTTGACAAAAAATTCAATTGTTTCCATATATACTGTTAAGGGCAGAGCTGGTATCTACTTTCTAGCCAAGAAAACTATATCCAAGAGAGGGCCTGCCTGAAACCAGTATAATTCGTCAATTTGACGACTATATACTATTGTATTAATACAAAACGTTTCTTGGTTCCATTGAATATCTATCCTTGACATTATATACATAGCGACTTGTGAGAATTTCTCAATTGCCAATATTATGTCCAAAAGTTCTGACTTAGAAATGCTATGTAGTAATACTTTCTAACATTAGGTATGGTTATTCAAATAATATTTGGTGAACTTGTACCTACTAGAAAAGCAGACCATGCAAGGAATCATCAAGGACTCATCAATTTGAGCTTATACATGCTTTTTTTAGGTCAATGAAAATTTCAGCATGTCAAACTTTTACAACGGCAGATATACTCAAATTAAGCTTCTGCAGGCTAGGCTAAGGTCAGCTAGAAATTCCATACAGCTGCTTTTCTTAAGCACAGTGACGCAGAACAAAGGCGAAATTAGGGTTAGGGTTTTGAAAATTAGGGTTTTTTTAGATGAATTGGGGAAAATAGATAAATTGGGGAAGAACTTACGGCGTTTGAGAATCCACCCAGGCGAATCCACACCCTCTCCACGAATCCACGAGGAAAGATTTAACTCTACGAAATCCACGCCAAAAATTTCTCAAAATTTTCAAATATTATTCATCTGTTTCAATTCTCCATACAAACCCATATATATAGGAAACTCTAACAAACAAAATTCTAATAGAATCTAAACTCCTCAATCAAATATCCTAATAAAATCCAAATCCTAATAAAATCCAAATCTAATCAAATCTAATCTATTCCCAAATCAAATCCTGATCTCCATCAATTCTCCCCGGCTTCAAAACATGAACCTCCGGTGAATGACGAAAATGATTATTATCGAGCAAATCCGGATCAAGCTGCTGAACTTCTTCGGTGCGCAACCAAGTACAATCTGAGTCTGGACGTCCACGCCAGCGCACCAAATAACGTTGATATCCACCATCAACAGTCGAAACAATCTCATCATCCAGAATGTCTTCAATCTGATCTATATGATGCTTCTGTGGAGCAGGAGGAGGCGGTGTACGGATGGGAAAATGCCGATGTCCTGGCGAAACTGATGATAGTAAATCGGGAATAGCTGATGGATAATCAAATGGAGTACGGTATGAAGTCAGACCCTCGACATTAAAAACTGGATTGATCCCTAGATTGTGGGGAATCGCAAGCTCATAAGTATTAGAACCAATTCTCTTTAAAACTCGGTAAAGACCCATACGTCGAGCAAGAAGGTTCTTCAAGGTTCCTGGAGGGAACCTCTCCGGACGCACTCTAATCATCATCTCATCATCAACTACAAATTCCTGCAATTTTTTGTGCAAATCTACTGCAGACTTGTAGTTATTATTACTAATTGCTACTTGCCGACGAATATAATCATGTAAATCATGCAAATGCTGTGCAAAAGACTCGGCTGAGGCATTAAGCCTATCACCTATGGAGAGGGGAAGAAAGTCTATAGCTTTTCTAGGTTTATAACCTGTAACTATCTCAAATGGACTCATCCTAATAGACCTATTGACTGAACTATTATATGCAAACTCCACTATAAGCAAAACAAGATAATGGAGATAAGGATTTGATTTGGAAATATATTAGATTTGATTAGATTTGGATCTTATTAGAATTTGGATTTTATTAAGATATTTAATTGGATTAGGAGTTTGGATTCTATTAGGATTTTGTTTGTTAGGGTTTCCTATATATATGAGTTTGTATGGAGAATTGAAACAGATAAATAATATTTGAAAATTTTGAGAAATTTCTGGCGTGGATTTCGCAGAATTAAATCTTTCCTCGTGGATTCATGAAGAGTGAGCGTGGATTCGCCTGAATGGATTCCCAAACCCCGTAAGTTCTTCCCCAATTTATCTATTTTTCCCAATTCATCCAAAAAAATCCTAATTTTCAAAACGCTAACCCTAATTTTGCCTCCGTCCTGCATCAAACTTGGTATCAAAGCCTAGATTTTCTTCTCCATCACCATCTTCTTCTTCCACATCTCCATCCTCTTTTATTTCAGTTTTTTTTATTTTAAAAAAAAAAAAAAAAAACAAGATCTAAAAAAAAGTACAAATTAAAAAAAAAGTTCAGATCAGATCTGAAAAAAAAAAAAAGGTTTAGTTCAGATCAGATCTGAAAAAAAAAACCTTTCTTTATCCTATCTTCTTCTCCCAACCCGTTTTTTCCCTAACTCAATCCAAATTTCCCACCTGAACAACCTCTCTGCCAGACCAAATCCAACCCAAACTCTCCAAGTTCAGCCCCTTTCCCTTCAGACCCATCTCCTCTTCCACTTCTTCTCCCTCATCACATTCTCCGGGTCCACCCCTCTCTTCCCTCTCCGGCGAATCCACTGCAATAATAACAGCAACAACAACAAGCAGCGGCAGCAGGGCAGTGCGACAGCGCGACATCAGCAGCAGCGCAGCGGCAACGCAGCGGCAACAGCAGCTGCGCAGTAAGTAATAGCAGCACAACAGCAAGCAGCAACATCAGCAGGCAGCAACAGGAATTGCGACAATAGCAGCAGATCTGCAGCAGCAGCAGTTTTACTGCTGCTGGACAGCAGCAGGACATCAGCAACGACTGTCGAACAGCAGTGGCAGCGGCCAGTAGCAGCAGACCAGTGCAGCAGTGAAGGGAAAAGTGGTGATTCGGAGCCCGTTTGGAGTCCAATTCGAGTCAGATTCGAAGCGTTGTTTTCCTGAATTTGTTTCCAACAATTATGGTAGGATTTCAGGGCTCTTCAACAGGCGAATCAACTTCGGAAAACTCCAAGAGACCACTACAAGTGCACGAACTTCTTCGGTATTTGGGTAATATCTAAACTAACATATTTTCATCAGCAAAATTTTGCAATTATTTTTGTGAAATTCTGCATAAGATTGTTAGTTAGAATTACTAATAATTATTTGCCAACTCATTGCTTGCGTGCATACACACATTTTAGAATTCATTTCCTTGCATTTTAGAAACTAAATCTTAGAAAATTTTATTTGATCATATAGTGCACGCATATAGAATTTGACTGAGTCTAGAAAATTACATTGCATACGCTTGTTTGATTATATGCTTCTTCGTAACAGTAAAATGACCACCCCAAGTTCTAGTAATGTGGATGAAAAGTTAGAAATCATGACGAAACAATTAAAAACTATCACTGAATAAATGGAACAATTTAAAATTGTTAATAAACGATTGGATGCATTAGAACAACAAATAGACAAGATAGAAGAACAAAATAATCAAATTTATAGGAATGAATATAACGAAAGGAATCACAATCAGTATAGAGGACCAAGAGATCGAAATGAAAGGAATAGAGATGAGTGTCCCTAGAACTAGACGTGTTGAAAATGACATCACACGTAAGATAAAAGTAGAAGCTCCTACATTCGGCGGCACTCACGACCCTAAAATTTTTAGTGACTGGCTTGCAGACATGATTTCGATTGGTATGACATGCCTGAAGAGTGTAAAATACGATTTGCTCAGATGCGACTGACAGGGCCCGCTAGAATATATTGGACAGCGGTAGAAAGAGAGTGTGACAGATATCTGGATGCGATAGAAACTTGGAATGACATGAAAACTAGACTTAAAGAGAAATATCTTCCGGTCACATTTAGGAGTTACCTTTTGGATAGGTTGCACAGTCTTCGCCAGGGGAGCATGACGGTCTAAGAGTACATAACTCAATTTAATGAATTGATAATTCGGTGTGATTTGCGAGAGGACCGACACCAGGCGATATCTAGATTTCGTTATAGGCTACGCGCTGACATACAACGAGCCATGCATATCCATTCTCGGAATATAAGTTCTCTTATTCAAGCTTGTCAATTAGCAGAAGATATAGAACACTCTCAAATTTTCTACTAACCGCCAGTTTACTCCTAAAGCCGGAAAGCAGTCCAGACGCCCTTCTGAAGATAACAAAAGACCTAACACCCAATTCAACAAAGACTTTAAGGGTAAAGCCGTAATGGGTGAGTCATCTAAACAGGGCACGAAAGGCGTAGAGTGTTTTAGGTGTCACGAGTATGGCCACAAAGCTTCACAGTGTCCCACTAGAGTTTTACTCATATAAGGAGAATATGATGATGATGATGATTTTGAGGAAGAAATATATGAACCAGTAGGAAACGCTAGTGAGTCAGACGAGAAAATAATAATTTCAAATGTGCGCTTAGGCGTCGTTAGATGTCTTTACACTAAAATAAAAGATGCATATTGGCGTAGATCTAGCGTTTTCACCACGTACATCACACACGGAGGAAAGAGTTATCGAGTGATGATTGACGGGGGTAGTTGTGTGAATATAATTTCAAGAACAGCTGTTGAGAAAATGGGCCTCAAATCTAAACCCCATCCACAACCATACAATGTAACATGGGTAGATAAAACTACTCAATATATTACCCAGCGTTATCTAGTGCCTATCCAGATGTCAAGTTATCATGACCAACTTTGGTGCGATGTGTTAGATATGACAGCCGCACATATCTTGCTTGGTAGGCCATGATTGTATGATTTAGATGTGACGAGTTTCGACAAATCAAACATATATACATTCAAATTTAATGGAAAGAAAATTGTTTTGAAACCCGCACCAGCTAAGTCTAGAGATGAGAGCCCAAAAAGCGAAAAAGTCATAGGCCAGGTACATAAAAAGTCTTTTCACCTGGTAAGTCGATCAAGTTCCTCAAGGAGAGTCTAGAAAAGAGACTAGTGTATGCGATAATTGCTTTAGGGGAGTCTTCTAGTCCACCTGTCGTTTATCACCCTGAGATTCATCAGATTCTCACTGATTTTCAGGATATTATACCCGATAAGTTACCTGATGAACTTCCTCCCATTCGGGACATTCAGCATGCTATTGATTTCGTGTCAGGATTCAGTTTACCCAATTTACCTCATTATAGGATGAATCATGCTGAGCACGCTGAGTTGAGAAAACAGGTCGATGAGTTATTGCGGAAAGGCTTTATTAGAGAGAGTTTGAGTTCTTGTGTCGTTCCTACTTTACTCACACCTAAAAAGAACGATAGCTGGAGGATGTGCGTTAACAGTCGCGCCATCAACAGAATTACCATCAAGTATAGATTTTCCATTCCTAAACTTTATGACTTATTAGATATGATGGGTAACTCTCAAATCTTTTCGAAGATAGATCTTCGAAGCGGATATCATCAGATTCGTATCTGTGAAGGTGATAAATGAAAAACTGCTTTTAAAATTAAGGACGGATTGTATGAATGGTTGGTCACTCTTTGGTTTATCTAACGCACCCAGCACATTTATGAGAGTTATGACCCAGATATTGCGTCCTTTCTTAGGCAGGTTCGTTGTTATCTATTTTGATGACATTCTCGTTTTTAGTCGAACCCAAAAAGAGCATCATTCTCATTTGACACAGCTTTTAGAGACTCTCCGTAAGGAGAAACTGTTTGTCAATTTGAAAAAATGTGCATTCTTAGTTTCATCTGTTCAATTTCTTGGGTTCATTGTCTCTAAAGACGGAGTAGCAGCAGACCCTGACAAAGTTAAAGTCATAAGAGAATGGCCTACTCCTTGTACGATCCATAAGGCCAGGAGCTTCCATAGTCTGGCCACATTTTATAGGAGGTTTGTTAGGAGATTTAGTACTATCATGGCTCCGATCACTGATTGTTTTAAAAAAGGGGAGTTTCAATGGACTAAATCTGCTACTCATTTTTTCGAGGAAATTAAGAAAAAGTTGACCACTGCTCCGGCCCTTCATCTTCCAGATTTCTCGAAAGTTTTTGAGATAGTATGTGACGTATCAGGCTTAGATATAGGTGGTGTCTTAAGCCAAGAAAATCATCATATCACCTTTTTTAGCGAAAAGTTGAATGAGACGAAACAACGCTATGACGTTTATGATCAAGAGTTCTATGCAGTGGTGCAATGTTCGCGTCATTGGCGTCACTATTTGTTACCAAAAGAGTTCGTTCTATATTCAGACCATCAAACTCTACGCTATATCAATTCCCAAAAGAGAGTAGAGCATCGACACATCAAGTGGCTTGAATTTATTCAGGAGTACAATTTTGTACTCAAACACTGTACCGGAACTGAAAATAAAGCCGCTGATGTATTAAATAGGAAACTTTGCACTTTACAGACGATGAGTGCAAAAGTTATCGAATTTGAGCAAATCATTCAAGACTATCCTACTTGTCGGGACTTTGGTGACATCTATTCATCTCTGACACAGGATCTTCCTACTATAGTAGATGCCTTCACCATTATTGATAGTTTTTTATTTCGAGGTACCCGTCTATGTATTCTCAATACTTCTTTGTGTGATCATCTGATTTGGAAAATGCATGCGGGAGGGATCGCTGGTCATTTCGGTCGAGATAAAACTATTATTCTTGTAGAGGACCGTTTTTATTGGCCAAAACATTAAACGTAATGTTGCGCGAGTTGTGTCACATTGTCGAGTTTGTCAGGTAGCTAAGGGTAGGAAGTAGAATACAGGATTCTATACACCATTACCCATACCCTTTGCACCTTGTGAGTATCTTAGCATGGATTTCATTTTAGGACTCTCTCGCACACTTGGAAAACATGATGCAATATTAGTTGTGGTATATAGATTTTCCAAAATGGCACATTTTATCTTTTGCCGCAAGACTTCGGACAGAGATGTAACGAGGTAGTCCATTTGCATGACCTTTCTAAGTCAATTATTTCTGACAGAGATGTTCGGTTCACAAGTCATTTTTGGTGAACTCTCTGGAAGAAAATGAGTACCACACTTAAATTCTCCACTGCTTATCATCTACAGACAGATGGTCAGACAGAAGTTGTCAATCGTAACTTAGGTGACTTGCTTCGATGTTTAGTGGGCAACCATTTAATCACGTGGGATCTTGTGACGTAGGACAGAAGAAAAATTAGGATTAGGGTTTGATAATTAGGGTTTTTTGAAGAAATTGGGGAAGAATAGGAAGAACTTACGGAGTTTGGAAATCCACCCAGGCGAATCCACGCACACTCTCCACGAATCCACGATGAAAGATTTAATTCTGCAAAATCCACGCTAGAAATTTCTCAAAATTTTCAAATATTATTCATCTGTTTCAATTCTCCATACAAACCCATATATATAGGAAACCCTAACAAACAAAATTCTAATAAAATCCAAACTCCTAATCCAATCAAATATCCTAATAAAATCCAAATCCTAATAAGATCTAAATCTAATCAAATATAATTTATTCCCAAATCAAATCCTAATCTCCATCACACAGCTTCAAGCCCAAATCAAAACATGAGTTTGGCCTAAATTTTATCAAGGAAGAAATGATCTGTCCATGAAAGGCCAAATGCTTTAAAAGTATCACTTATTAGGTTCGATCAAATCTCAGCTAGTAGATACATATCATACAATAACAATAACTAAACATTTTTATCTCAAGTACTTGGGGTAGGCTACACGAAACAAAATAGAATCATGCCGGATTGGTCACATGAATGATCATTTTCCACTCAAGCAATATGTCCTCATTTAAACCTCCAGCATCTATATATTTTTTTGTACCACTTTCATTCATGTTTTTTTGGTTCTTTCCTTCGCTCTTTTAACTTATTCTACGTTGATAAGCTCCTTTCGACAAACTGGTACATTCGTAGATTTACGTCGCATATAACCAAACCACCGTAAGCGATTTTCTGGTATTTTCTCTTCGATGCGGGTTACGCATATCTTAGCACAAACATTATCATTTCTCACTTTACCTCTCTTCGTATTGTTGCACATCCAACAAACCTCTCTACTACACATATCTTCTGTGAATGACGTTTCTGTACATCCCAGCATTCCAACATCCTTGCACATCATGTAATTTAAAATTCCATGGGAAAGAAATGCATGGACTAAAACCCAAATCTAATGGACCAAAGTGATTAGTCATAACGAGAAGCTGATATGTTAATATACTTACGTAAGTTTACTAAGTGATGTTAACATGGATCCTACTTGAGATAAACTTGAGCCAATCAAACCCTCCACAAACTTCACTGGTGCAGAATTTTGTGCCAATATTGCCTATCTCAAGCATAATTTGATTTCAAAGAGATTTAAGCTTCTATCAAGCCACATGTTGAACCAAGCACAAGTGATTCAACTTGGCCAACTGAAAACCCCAGGCAAGAGGTTCTGGAAATAATTAGATTGATACAAGGGAAGCAAAAAAGTGAAGGTTTTTGCTTCGCAAATAGAGGAAAAGTGACCTTGCCTGAGATGATCAGAGGCATCTTTCGACAATTAACAGACTTGCTACTTGACATGGTGTAATGATGAGCTGCAGACATGCCAGACTATTTGGTTGGTTTAGATAATTACCTCCAGTAGAGAAGATGACCATTATGAAACTTTTGAATCTTTTCTTGATCTACTTTAATTGCTTTTGATATCATCACATAGAAGATGACTACTATGACACCCATAGGATAATTACCTCATGCTAAAGCAAAATACTCTTTGTACACAAAATGTCCAAAATTTCATGGCTAAATGCAAAAGTAGACCAATTTCTAAAAGAAATACTGGATTAAGTTTGATTTGCCATGATAGGATGAAAAGAAGCTTGATATTTAAGTTTAGCAAATAGAAGCATGAAAGCAAAGCTGAAATTCATCAAGAAACTACAAGAATTCTGCTTAAATATGTGCATAAGTTGTTATTGACATTTTTTTAATCATTTATACAAGAACATTGGTCCTATTTTCCAAAACAGCATATTTATGACTCATATACACAAACTATGTTGTGTTAAACACATTATATTATATAGAAATAACCAAGATGTGCCATCATTAATTACCATTGACAATTGTACTCTAGTGATGTACAACATGGTGCTGGAGAGGTCAAAAAGATGAAGCAAAGTGCAAATCGAGAAACAGAGAAAAGTTATTTAGTGAGTTTGGATTGCAATTAGAATCCAGAGGATTACCTTCTAAACAAAAGGGGAAAGGATTAGAGAGAGAGAGAGAGAGAGAGAGAGAGAGGAGGAGGAGGAGGAATTATGAGAAATGAGAGAAGGAGCTAGTTAACTTTTGGTCCCAGAATGAAGGCTATATAAGTTCATTTTGTTTCGTCTTAAAAGAGTACCCTAGAATGTACCTGATGATAAAAGGAAAGATGGAAAGTGAACAGTAGTAAGACTGTAAGACTTCATTTTTAATACCCTAAAACTGAAACAAATTGGTTGTTTATGTAGTGGTAAGCTTCGAAACTGAAAAATGAACTAGACATGGCTCAACCATATAATACCCAGAGACAATTGACAACTCCAATCTATACATATGTCCTCTCTTATAAGGAAGAAGTAAATTTAAGGATACAAGCACCACAAACTTATGACCACTTTCAGTTGAAAAATACCAGGAATATAGAAAAATACGACAAAGTAGCATAGATCACTAATAAACAAGGGTAATGTGCCAAGTAACAATAGAGTTGTCAGATAACATTTTTTTTTTTTTTCTCCCCGAGTTATATCCTACACTATTTTCAGTGTTTTATACTTAATTGAAGCCATAAATGACATAACGAACGAGCAAGCAAACATACCTCGATCCAGTGTCGCCAAGGCCATGAAGCCACACAATGGTGGCAAGATGCCTCCCCTTGGGCCTGACCACATGGGTCCTCCCATATTCAACGGACCTTGCTGTCCTGGTACCTACATCCCAAATTCAATTCAATACGCCATTGATTTTCTCAATAGATGAATCCAATCAAGACGAAAGGACAAAAAGGGTCAAACCAGAAGCCACAGAGCTACTCCCGAAGCTCATACTGGCAGCACGAAGAGCAGCAGACGTTGGAAACCCACCAACCCTTGCAATGGCTCTCGCCGTCGAAACCAACTCTCCCTGCAACAATCAAGCAGTTTCTATTGGTACCCATTTTCTGGGTAGTGGTATTAAATTTGAAAAAAAATAAAAATTTAGGGAATACAACAAAAGGGGCCAATACCCAATTGGGAAACAAAGATATTGAACAAAATAGCAGGACTCAGTGCTTAATTCGTCAAGAACAAGAATATATCACTCAAAAATTACAAGAAAATAAACTAAAAATAAGAATTTGGAAGGAAAAAGTATACCTAAAATTGAGGAGGAGCAGCAACAAAGGAGAGTTTTTTTTTTTTTTTTTTTTCCTTTTCTTTTCTTTTCCCTGCACAAAATCTAAGCCTAATGGGTTGTTGGGATTTTGCAACTTTAAGAATTTGGAACAAGCCAACCTGGATCTTTTGGAATTCACCGACCAGGATTGGGTTTCACTGGGAAATTCTAAATTAGCCCACTCATTTCCTCAGTGAGCTTCCCTGCACCAAGGAGTTGTTTGGGTGAGCTCACTTATCAAAAGGTGGGCGCCTTTAGAAGTTCCCGATGTCGTTCGGGCGTGGTATGTCTTTGTAATTACTATAATGCCCCTCCCAAGCCCAATTTTCTTTTTTTTTTTTTTTTATCTAAAGCTTTTTTTTTTTTAAATATAAAGAAAACAAATTCACTTTGTGAAATTCTATTTGAGCACACCAGTTATACCGTTCATTGATTAGAGAAAAAATATAGTCAAAAAAATTAATGATAAGTTTGTAATTTTTTTCAACTGAAAGGATAGGGTCACTAAGCAAAGTGGCGTGCTTAAGTAGAATTTCCCATTCACTTTTCTCTTTGCTTGTCTGAAGCTCTGAATAAAAATAATTACCCTTTGCTAAGTATGTAGTTGGCAAGCGCACCCAGGTGGGCGTACAAAGTATACTCCTCTAGTATTTTCTACAAGCTTAGCTTCTTATATTGTAAATTCCATTGTAGTACATGGCGATCTCATGTCACCTCCAGTTGGCTTCTACTCGTATTGGGAGTTACTCCGAAGAGGATTGCTCTGATGTTTAATGAGCACATTCATCTACGTGCATATTTGCAACGAAAGTTGGACTTCTGATTTCAGAGCTATGCCCTCTAATGTCTCGAAAATAATGTAATTTCTGCTGCCTCTATTTAGTTAATACCTGTGCTAAAATGTAGACATGATTAAGGGACATCATTGTGACTTTGTAAAATCTTATCACTACTGTGTGTTCTCCTCTTTACATTTTAAACATAAATGAAAGTAGATCAAGTAACTGCTTACAGATAGAAGAAATAGATCAAGTTGGTGGATACAAATTACTTCTACGACACAAATTGGCTGACCAAGAGATGGATCAACAAACTGAACACATCAATAAGAACTTCTGACGGAAAGAAAACAAAAATTATTACAAACAAAGAATTCAATGCTTACTGCATACATCAATAAAAACTAGGATTAAACTATTAACTATTCTCTTCCAATTTATAATAACAACACTTTGTTCGAATGAGATATATAGTTTCATGTATCATTTTCTCTCTCTGTCTTGGAGTAGGGAGTAAGGGGAGGGAATGTAGGCATTGACTGTAGTATGTATCTGCGGCCACTCCTGAGACTGGATGGCGAGTTTGCACTTGTTTTGGTTTGATGTGGTGGAGATACCCTCTTCTGATTAGGAGAAGTCGCCGTTACTGACTTGACGGGTGATCTGGTTTCCTTCAGAATTTCAGGAGTATCATCCTCAGGGTTGCACTGCTCTCGCTGAAGCTTGCCTTCACCAGATTGAGGTAATGGAGTTATGGGCGAGCTACGCCAACGAAGAGCACCCAGTGCTATCCGATTACTTCCTTTGTGCAGTTTCACTATTTTACGTTCTCCACTTTGTAATGCAGACGAGGAACCAACAGCATTAGGAGAAGCTTTCAGTAAAGGGCTTAGGTTACATATATCTGGAAAACCCTCCCATCCAGGTGACAATGGATCCCCTTTTCCGGCATTTTGAAATTCACTCTTAGGATCATAAAGAAGAAGCGGTGAGGATCCAGATCTGTCTTCAGCAAGTTCACTGTTCTGCTTGGCATTCAGATCAACACCAGAGGGATCGTAAGATCGTACAGCAGATGCAACAGATTCCGGGGAAGGAAAATAGCTTGCAGGAAACTGAGGTTTAGTCACATCATTTCCCCTATAAATATATATATATATATATATATATATATATATATATATATATATATATATATATATGCACAACCAGAAAAAGCTCAGGATGACAGTTGTAAAGGACACAAAATATGCTGAAAAAGTAAAAATGTACGTACAAATGTACATAAAACAGAAGCATGAGGTCTTACATTGAGCTTTGGAGTAATGGAGTTACAGGAGAGAGTCGATAACGGCATTGCTCTGTAATTGTTATTTGTCTGTTGACCTCAATACACTCCAGTTCACTAGATAGATCCCGCTCCCAGCCCCCCTCCTTAGGCCTTCTATGTTCTACTACCACTTCAGATATCTCACAACCTGTAAAAAGATGTATTTATAAATCAAACTAATCGGAAAGAAGATGCATATTGCAAGCAACTTCATAAAAAAGGCAGTTTTGCAAAATGATTGGAGTATTACATTCTAAATATTCACACTTTCATTAAATAATCATTACGGTAAGGAACCATGCATTTGTAAATCAGCTTGCGTTCTTTCTCATGGAGATAGTCAATGTGAAGAGCTAAATATGGATAGTAGTAGCAATCACAATCAAGTTTATACTATTACTTAGCATACTAGACTCAAGTTTTCAACTTCCACCATAGGAAATATGGGTACTCCCTTAACTTCTATCTTTATGAATGTTGATCATGATATTTAACTTTCAAAAACATTTCATGCATTTTGACAATTAGACTTCATGAATCACAATGAATTTTATTGTCGATCATAGTTAGCTCTAAAATGATTGTCTTGCTATCCGTTAAATTAAATATTACAAGACTTCCTCCAAATGCATGGTATGTATATATTTTCAATCTAATGGCTCACCAGCTGCCTAAATATCATTAATCTGAACAAAGCCAACAGTCAAGCACATACTAAATTACAAATATATTGTAACAGAAACATAGTGTGAAGTTCATTGCAGCAGTTGCCTTCACACATTTTTATTCAATATAGCCATTTCCAGCAGGAATGCCTTCGCTCAGTGGTAAAGATGCACAACAGTGACATGAGGGTCAAGGGTAGAGCCACAAAATATCCACTATGCAATGTGGAAGTGAGGGTATTTACATCTAAACCTCCCCGAACCCCACAATGGCAGTAGCCCTAGTGCACTGGCTTCCCTTCACCATTTTCTAGCGTAAATGCATATTTCATGGTTTTCATGGTATGATTCTCGTTATACAATTGATTGTTAGCAATCAGCAAGCAAAACACCACTATTTGGAAAAGGATTATACTTTACATAATAGAAGGAATAATAAAGGTCATAGTTTTCGCAAAGGATTCGGGAACAATATACCAGTAAAATATTCTCTACAGAGAGAAGAATTGATCAAGTAAACTGATAGATGGGCGAAGGAAGAATACAGAAAATTTGAGCAGCTAATTTAAGACATGATAAATGAGAAAGAAAAATAAATAAATAAATAAAATGGTAGCCTAATTACGTACAAAGAGAATGGTGGAATATCAAAAATCAGAATAACAGTCATGTAAAATTAGAAATAATTTGAATGCAGTCATAGAAGTCTCTAAGTTGTATGAAAGGATGTCAAAGAAGAATTAGAAAGACAATACAATAAGAATGAATTTGGAGACCAAAACAGATAAGCAATGGAAGCAAAAAAGACGTAATAGGCATTTCTGAAATGGTTTGAACAAGGCTAGAAGATTATGTCCATAAGTTATGCCTGTCTTAAATCAAGAAGGCTTGGATTTATCACAAACTTCTCTAAGTGATAAATGCAAGATAAAATGTTTTCAAGCCAATTATTACCTTATTTGGGAAACGAAAAGCAAATACATGATAAGGTCAACCATTAGATATAGATTGCTTTCATTGCTGAAGTTGGCCAGTTTATACAAGACTAAAAAAATAATTTGATATTGTGACTTTACTGTATTTTTACTATGTTCACCCACTCTTGAATGGTTTGTTCAAAATTCACCAAAAATGCCAGAACTATCACAAACAATTACATCCTTCTGATCAAAACAACATCAGAAGACAAAGCTAAAGCAAATTAAACACATAGATCACTGTTCATATGATATGAGCAGTTTCGCAGCCTTTAATATCATTAAAAGAGCTACCTGATTTATTATTTCCCATTAAATTACTAGACATGCAGTGACAACTTTTTTGCTTACCATCCTTCGTGCCAAAAGTGTTCTTACACCCTTCACATCGGCATCCCAAGGAGCAACCAACACCAGCCTTCGTGTAATAGAGACAATCAAAAAAATAAATCCTAAATCACATAACAAATTCAATGCAACCACAAAAGATAAAATATATAAACACTTAGTTGACAAGACAACCTGAAAGCATTCGCAGTATTTTTTCAAACATAATGACTTCTTGCAATTGCATCCTCTTTTATGTCTGGCTGAGGCTGGAGTTATTGTCTTATTATCCTGCAAATTTAGAGGGTAGTCAAGTTATATTCACTGCAAAAGGAATGATTCATAAACTTGCATAACAAGTCCTTACCCCGCTTGCTTTGGGCGGATCACTGACAC
The DNA here is from genome assembly GCA_036321105.1 of Dracaena cambodiana. Lineage (NCBI taxonomy): Eukaryota > Viridiplantae > Streptophyta > Magnoliopsida > Asparagales > Asparagaceae > Dracaena > Dracaena cambodiana. The sequence continues at coordinate 42,265,097 of JAYEPQ010000013.1, forward strand.
GCAAGATGACTTTAGGAGCAAATGCAAGTGGGTTACGAGACTCTATTTGTTGCCTAGTTTCACGAATTGTTTCTTCATGCTCAACTTTATTACAACATTCTAGACATGCACAAGCATCGGAACAAAATGATCCCGCTGCAAAGCAGTCACAATAGCTGCAAAAATAGAAGATGGAAGAAAAAGAATTAATATCAAAACCAGAAAGCATATCCATATCCTCATGAAACATCCAAGAAACTCTTACAGTTTCAAACATTTTGACCTCTTACAATTGCATCGCTTTTGACCATCATTCTCAGGAGTCTTCTTCCTAGACATGACAAGTTCAATACTACAATGAGCAGAAAAAGTGGAGAAAAAGTATGATGAAACACAAAGTTAAAATAAATGTAAACTTACTTCTTCTTCTTCGGACTTGTTTGAGTGGATTCCTCAGATTTATTAGCCTCTTCTGAAGATAACAATATCATAGTACATGGAGACATGTAGTGATCCATATGCTTCAGTGGCACTAAGTTTTTCAGATGTTTTGCACTCAATGGAGACTGATAACTACCAGAAGAATGTTGTTGAAATGCTTGATTTCCTAGCTGTTTTTCAACATTATTCTCATTCGCAACATAATTCAAGGGCTTATCAGAACTAAAAGTTAATTTTGCTGGTGCCATTATACTCAGTGAAGCTGTGCAATTCTTTGACTTTTCAGGAAGCTGAACAATATCCTCAGCAAGTGCCTTATCCTCTTGTACACTTGAATTCCTTTCTAGTTGCACATTTGAATTGCAGATAATGGATGCCGCACTTCCAATACTGTTCAAATGTAATCCAATTCCAACTGGCCTAAGAGCAGCAACAAGATCTTCTTTGCATTTTCCAGACTGGTCAGAGTTAACCAAAAATCCAGACAAAGCACTAGCAGGGACTGATCTATCCACTTGCTTGTGACCAGAATTTGTAATTGATTCTGCGTGAGAAGCATTTGCAGTTTCCACATCCAAAAGAGTAGATAGATCCAAATTGGGAGCTTCGGTTGCACAGTTGAAAGGGTTTCTGTTACTTATCCTAAGATTCTCAGCTGCCTCGAATTGCAGCCGTTTGCGCTTGCCACGTTTATAATTAGCATCATCCTACATAATTGTTGATATTATTCTCCTAAGATTATTTTCTTAAAGAAAGAACTAAACAAAACATATATATATACATCTATATATATATATATATATATATATATATATATATATATATATGGATCTAAAAAAAAAAAAAAAATACTATAATCATGCTATCAAGCACGATGATAGTTTAGAACTAAAGGATGGCTTGGTTATTTATGCACATACAGCTGAGAAAGCTGAGTCTGACAGTCAAGATTATTACTTAGTGATAAAGCAAGTAGATTTTAATATGAACAACTTTGTAGCATTTTCTGGAGAATAAGAAACTACATTTTTAGGAAGAAATTACTTTGCTTAACATGTAATTAAAAGAGTTTTGCCAGTTTCATTAAATGCTGTTGCACATGCATTCAGCAGTATAAAATTCCCTATCATATTCTGCCTTATTTCACATTTTAATAATATCAGATTCTACTGATTTTAGGGGAAAGGGTATGGGTAATTTAGAGATAAGAGAGAAACACATGCACAATTACAGTAGTTAATAGAAGATAAAAAGGCTTTCTGTCATATGTACACAAGCTCATACTACATTCAAATAATACCAAACATTGTTAAGTTCCATACAAGAAGAAATGTAACTTTGCAACTTAATTAAGTTCTAGCTATGGATACATAATATGTAATAAATACACAGGCAATGAGATGGTCATAAAGCATTATTGCAATCGTGAAATTTAATGCCTTGGCAAATGATGCAGCTTAGCAATGCATCTCACCAGAAGATTATCAGGAACCTGTCATGGATGTAACTAAAATCCTTTTTGTTTTACCAACTAGCAGGTTCTCCATCCATGTAAATAATGGTCCAAGGTTTCTAGCTGCGAACCTTGCAAAGGAAGTCCAAGTTGTTGGACATCTCTGTTGAAGGGATTTGCCTTGATTTTGTGGTGAATCCCCAAACCAAACCAAACCAAGTCCAGGATGGAGGTGATTTGAATGACATTTGCTCAGATTGCTATGGAGGAAAGGACAGACGCCAAGGTACTGGCATCTCGTTAAAAGCCTCATGCTAGTGATAAAGTGTTCACTGTTCATGATATTCGATCTCCAGCACTTACACCTCTACATTTGTTCTGGAGTTAATAAGCTTGCATGCTGGAAATTGCTATCGGGACAGCAAGGAGTACCCTAAGCAATAAGCCATCCACGAGCACAAACTCAGGGACTTAGAGCAAGCCAATGAAAAGGCTGAACTTTTTCCTGCCTTATTTAAATTTTCTAACAAATTTAAACCCAAAAAAACATATATGGCACTATGACAAGTTCAAATGCCATTCCAGAGCAGCACTAATACTGAAAATAGGAATGATTTATTGCGATGCCAAAGTCTGGGGTGGGTTTTCCGAATGAACAAAAGGCATACTCCAAACTTCCGGATAGAAACATCAACTCTCAGTGAGAAAGGCTCAAGATGATATGATCCCTTTAGAACAATCGCAAGACTATATTCTGGTGAATCATCGAATGCCTGTCATGATTCTTAGAGAATCTCACTGTAAAACATCAGAATCAGGCCAAATCTAGGCGTAGATATATGTTCTTATTAAAAGGAAAGAACAAAAAGTTTGGGGGTGCAGACAATTGGTCGTAACCATAAGGACCATGTCAAGGAAAGCAGGATGAGTGCAAAATCTTTTGAGAAGATACAGAAAAAGAGTCTCAATGGTTATTAGATGCATCAAGGCCACATTGTGATCTGATGGAACAGCATGCATGCTGTTGTCATAATCAATATACAGGGAGATGGGCAGGGGCTGTAATAGTATAAAGCTCAGAGCTCAGCTCGTGTTCAGCTTGGTAAAAGCTCATTCATGTTTGATTTAATGAATGAACTAAGCTTGAAGACAAATCAAGGTTAAAAAAAATAATGAAGGAACAGGTACATAGGGCGTTTGACCTTAGTTATGTTTGAGTTCGGCTTGTTGAAGGTTCATTTAAGGCTCAGCTCGAGCTCGGGTCTTTTAGTGCTTATTTGGACTTGATTAGAGCTCTTATTCAACTTCAAATCGTCCAAAAATATTTATTTTTAATTCTAGTACTAATTAAAGTGGTAAAATGCTCGAATAGCTCGACTATTAGCTTGGGGTTGGCAAAACAGAAGCATGAGGATCGAGAAAATAGGCTATAGAAGTTGAGAAAGTACTTAGAAAAAGCATCCTTACGTTGTTCTGATTCTCAACTGTAAATGGACAACATAAGCTCAAGTAAAACTCAATTCTCAACTCAGACCGGGCCAATTAAAAGCAATTCAAGTTCGTTCATTAAATAAATAAGCAAATCTTGAACAAAAATCTAAGCTTGTTTAATAAATGAACATAAACAAACAACCCAAAGCTCAGCTCGCAGGTTCGTTTTACAGCCCCAGAGAAGAGCAATGACCGAGTGTTGTCCCATATAGCATCATGAAGATAATATTATTTTTTTTAAAAGATAGTGGCAGAATTATGTGTCGAAGGGTTGTTTAGGAAATGCACAAGGGACCAATAGGAAATGCACAAGGCAAACTGGATAAAGAACAAATGCTCACAGAGAGAGAAAATCAAATACAATGTTCGCTTCTGCCGGAGCAATTTGTTTCTAACATTTTATATGATTCAATGAGAAATAGAATTTAAATACTTCAATATGGAAAGCTATTTCATCTTTCTCGGAAGATTTTGCAGTACAAATAAAGCCTCAAGGATCCTTTTGCAACATGCATACTGTCCCAAGACCCTAGATTTTCTGCCCAATCCCAAACCAATTTGAGACTAATACTTCACAACATGAGAGGTCTTTCCTATCAATTGATGGCTACCTTGGAATCTAATTATGACATCCTTTAGTTATTAGTGGAGCTCTTTATAAAATGAAAGTCCTAGATGATATGTTACTTCAATTTTTAGGCAAGGCAGCTACTAACATGGACCATGGCCCTTAAGAATTAAGATTTGCCAACCAAGACTGCGAAAGATAGTATGACTATTAGCTACTGGAAAAGCATCATATTGTACACATTATCCTGCATGTTAAGAGCCCATTTCAGACTATTCAATTTTAAAGTTTTCGTTCCATTGTAAAACTAATAAATTTAAGATTCACCATAAGTGATGTATTGCCAATCCATAAACTATGGTACTAGTCCATATAAATTATAATCAACCGTAGATGAGCATACACAGTTATTTATTGCACAAACACAATGTTTCTGGCTTTCTGCTATCAATAATGCTAGTGCATACTGCCTAGGCCAAATTGAGGTCCTAATATTACAAGCTTCCAATTGTAAGACCTCACGAAAAATATTCTAAGAAGAGTGATTGATGTTTGCATCTGTTATGTGAACAATGAAGGAAGATTGCTTGCTATCTGCATTATATCAACTATTTTAGTAAATGGATATTTGGCCATTTTTGTTGCCCCCCCCCCCCCCCCCCCCCCCCCCGCGAGAGAAAAAAAAAAAAAAAAAACCTTCAAATAGCACAATCATGGATTCAACTTTAACTTTTCTGGTCAAGAGATAGGCTGTGGTTTAGTCATTAGCATACATGCTTATGAAGGGCAATCCAGTTCAAAGTTATAGAACTGAACTGTTCCCTCATGAATCACCTCTCTAGGTTTGCTGTTCTCTAAGACATTCTTGCATCACTCATGTTAAAATATATCTTTGGAAGATTGTGATATATATATACTGGGGGACGCACGGGGAAAAAATGGAAATAAAGATGTGCATGATTCCATAATTGTAAAATGATGAACCAACAGAATGAGAACAAGAGTAATGAAACAAACACATGAACATGAAGCATTCCCAATGTGTATAAAATAAATAAATAAATAAGTGAAATAACCTAGGATAAACTAGATCATGTACCACTTGGCACAGAAGAGTCATTCAATTTGATGCTTGAGAATTGAAAACTTGCATAACTTTGAAGTGCAAGAAAAAAAACATTAGTTGTTCTAAAACACTGCTCACCTTTTGGAATGTTACCTAAACTTAACATGTACCGCTTAGCACATATGAGTATAAACTTGTCTGCTGTTTGAAAGTCGAGGGCCGGCATAATTCCGGGGATATATATATATATATATATATATATATATATATATATATATATATATATATATATATATATATATATATATATATATATAGGATTGGACATACTTGCAATTTGAGTTTGTGATCTCACTTATTTCAGATGTTTACAGTTTTACGTTCAAGTTTTGGAACCTTGATCATGTAAACCTTAGCATAGACTATTTTAACTTTATTATGATGTTTGAAGGTTGGCACTTTCTTAGCCCTGGAGAAGTCTGGAAAAAGCATAACTTGAACACGATTCTTGATCTATATCAAGTTTACTAGATATGCTTTTAGACATTGAGAGAGTTTGTAAATTGCATATCTAGCAGATTCATACTCATATTGTTTGACAAAATGCATAGCAATAATAAAAAATGGTATTTGCTTTCTCTAGGGACTTGGGCCCATTTGTGAAATGTGCCATGCATTTAATAGTTAGATTTATTTGGGCATAAGAAGTCAACCAAATATCTTGCGTCTAGAATGCTGGTATAGCATACAGTTTGGTTGATTGTGAATTGATCCTGAGGTTTGAGATTTATATTCATAAAGAAATTTAGAGTGCAACAATCATGACTAGCCTTTAAAAATGGAGGACCAGACCCAAAGGTCACTGGCTAATGTGTCTAAATGGCAGGCACAGCATCAAAGGATTATGGTATTAATGTCTCTTCCTTGAAATTATAGTTTTCTCTGTTTATGGCACCTTGATAATTCTAAGTCAATGTAGATAACCACAAAGTATGTCTTGACAGTCTTGTTCTCTTTTGTCACCAATAGAAAATATACGATGTCATTTGTCTTAAAATTATGCATGCTTCGTACTTCTTTAGTTACTTTGTTCTTTTAGTTCAAGTATTCCTTGTGTTATTTTTCCGTTCATCTGACATAGAAAAAAAGCATGCTTTAATTCCTACTGCCCATGTCTAATGATACTTATGAGTATTCCCACTTGCAACTTCCCAAGAAGTTCCCCAGGGGTAGATTCAAGAAGTTCCCCAGGGGTAGATTTTAAAAAAAAAAAAATCTAAGTCAAAATTCGCAACAACACCAGTAAAATAAAGCATATTTCTATATCTACAGCCTCATAGTGCGTCCAAGTTGAAAGAGAAGAGGCTGCAGAGAAAAAGAGAAATATTCTCCAAGTTATAGCTAAAACAAAAGATAGCATGAAATGAAAGAAGGATAAGACATGTAAACAACTGATATAAACATACCTCAGGATCAAATGAAATATGGTTCTCAGTAGATGCAGAGGGCATTTGCGCTGAGTTGTCAACAAAATTGTCTCCTGTTTGAATGCTCTGAGGAGAACCTGGATGCAGTTTAGGGGTACAATCCAATTCATCAGATTGGCCAGTTTTGGCAGTTTGCTGCTTCAGATCTTGTTTACGATTAGTATAGTTTTCATTCTCAGTATGGGAAATGTCAAAATCTTTCACACCCGACAAAATGGAATGATCCAATACACGCTTATAAACTGAATCATTTTCATTATTGGAAACCTGACCCAGATGCTCAGTGATTGATCCCTCATTAATTTCCATGGTCTCAGCAGCCAGGGACACACTGCCTGGATCCACTTTGGTTTGATATGGTGCTCTTAAACACACAACAGCTGATCTTCTTGTGTGTTCCTTCATGTTAGCAGCATGAAGCTCTATGATGGATTCTTGACCGCTTACAGTGTCAGTTTGTGAAATATGAGGCAAAAAAGCATCTCTCTTTGAATGAAGCCTCTCATTTGTCTGCTCTTTGACGGGAATTGCAGAAGAATGAGGATGGACTTTCGGATCTTCCTTCAAATCTTCCATCTGATTCTCATTGTGGCCACTTTTTTCACCTTCCTTGTCCTTCGGAACTCGCTTAACACAAAATTCTGGTGAACTAGAGGAATTCTCACTATTTTCCAAAGGATCAGCAAGGAACACATCAACACAATTTGTAGGACTGGTGCATGATTGATTTGGAGAGGGATCAACGTTGGTACATTCCTTATCACTATAAGAAATTGACTGGGCAGTTGGCAGGGACAGAGATGCCCCCATTATCATGTTACCTGAGAATTCTCCTGTATTATTGACATACCCAGGAGAGAGGTTCTCCATTCCAGGTGAGGCTAAATGTTGGGATCTGGGAAAGACCAAAGAATTAATGTGTTTCTAATTTTTTTTTTTTAAAACTACTATTCCTTTAGCCCAAGTGTAAGATGAACAATACCTTTCTGATAAATTTGAGTATCTCGGGCGAATAAAGTTTGGTGTTTTGAACACCAGTTGTGGGGATGGAACATCAATATTTTCATATACTTGTACAGTAGACCTAGCATTTACTGGCTTTATAGGAGACAAACTACTAACATAGCCGAAGATAGGTGAATCCTACAATATAGCAAGCAAAACAAACCTAACATAAGCAATCGCAGGAAAAGCAATAATAAAGGCAAAAGCAACATCTGTCAATGGCAAATTTAAGGCAATATGCATGATCGCATAGATGAGCAAGGTCATGATATATTCAGGTAAGCCATTAATAAGATATGTTATTCTATTTGTTAAAGAAAAATGGTCAATTTTCAGTCATTATAGTATAGTTGCCTATTAATCATAGTTCCAAAATGAACAGACTGATTTAAAAAACAAAGAATTCTCTTTCCAAACAAATATATTAACAGGAAACTGTGAATTTACCTCATGTACAGCAAACCGAAAAACAAGCAATCAGGGAACCAATCCAAGCGCATTCACTACTAAAATAAAGTATCTATTGACTCCCTCCTACAATAATATATCATGACAAACTAACCAGCATAATTTGTTCAAAACAAATGAAATCAATTCGGCAATATCTAGCCATTTTTATCACGCATAAAAATGCCCCCTCTGAGAGAACAATAAATAGAATCCACTTCATGCTTCGAATAAACAAAACGCTGATGCTCAGCTCCAATGAAGCCACACCTCAAATTCAACGAATCTCAACCTAGAAATCAAACATAATTATCCTAAACTGAAAATTCCTAGAACATAAACTCCAAGATCCATCGCCTTCCAACCCTAAAAGCCCAAGCCACAGTTGACCTCACACCAAATTAAAGCAGAAATTACACAAATTTGGAGCAGAAATATCTATTAATTGGTCGAAGAACGTTGGATTGGTAAATAGGATGAAAATCAACGATCAGATCGCCCAACAAGCCTTAAATAATCCCAATAGACACAGTAAAATTGACAGATTTGAAGGGTAAAACGAAATTTTTCGTGAAGGAGAGCGATTGAGAGGAAATGGAGAGATCCATGAGTACCTGAACCGGGGGAGATGTGGGGGCGGGCTTATTGCTGTCGGGAGAGGCCATCGCTCAAAACCCTAACCCTAGCTCTCGAGCCTCAGTTCGCTTGTGAGAGAGAACGAGAGTGTCATTTTTACGCCATTTATTTTTTTTTTTCTTCCCTTTTTTCCTTTTTTTAATTAATCTAAGATGAGATGTGGGAGAAATTGGCTCACAATAAAATGAAAAATAAAGCAGTGAATGATTAAATAAATTAAAGGCGGAACGATGGGCGGGAAATCGAAATGTTGTGGTATTTTTTCATGTAGAAACTCAAATCTTTTATATTTTACAAACCAACATTTTCAAGGTCCAACGCAAAATTCTTATACAATGAAAATAGCCCTTTGTTGAAAATATAATTAGAAGATACTACGATCGGTTAATTTCCCCGTGCCAAGTGATTTCTCCAAATACAAATTAGTCCAACTATCAATAATGGTATTAATTTCATATTCAGATACTATTCTTCTAACATCATGTCAATTATTTAAAAAATTCAATGACATTATAAGTGTTTTTCTTACAAACTGTATATTGGATATAATTAAAAAATAAAACATAGAGATATTCTCTTAATAAAGATTGAGTTTTCTTTTCAAGCATTTGTTTTGAATAGATTTTAGGAGACTTTAGTACTATTATTTACGGTAATCAATTAATGAGTTCATTATGTAAATATTTATAATATCTTATGAAGTACATTTAGATTTGTCAATACAAACTTTTAGAATTTTTTGAGTTTACTATTTTATTCAATATTCGTGATATTTTATGAAATATTTGTATTCATTTAGTTTTTAGCTTAATTTTAATAAACTGTTCAAAATGAAGCATTGTATTCCACACACAAAATAACAAACCATTATTATCTATTTGTAAATTCTAAATAAATAAATAAAAAGTGTGAAATGATTTTGTTATTCAATACTTAAATAATAAGTAATTAAGCTTACATGCAGAAATAGGTAACAAATTACATTATACATATACTTTTTGTTTCTTTATAATTGTTTTTTAAGTTTTAGATGTTATTGGTTGGAGAGGATGACACATGTTTTTTAATACCATGATAAAGTATATATATTTTGCTTTGGACTATAGTGATCATTTACTAGCTACAAACTATCCTTTACGATATGCATATGATATTTTTTAAGTCAAACATATTATTGCATTTATCATGTCTCATAAATTACCTTTCTATTATATTTTTTTTACTAATTAGAACTAGTCAACCAGACTACTAATTATTTCAACAAAGACGTGAAAAATTTCTTGTAGAAAATAATAACACATAAAATAATGCTATATATAACAAACGGGTATTTTCACTCTGTTTTCAATTATAAATTTTCACTATACTTCTTAGTGTTTTATTAGCTTAAATTAATTAACTATCAATATTTCAAAGATCAGTTAGAATGCATATAAAAAGATATTCACTAGCTACATCAGAAGATTGTCGATACAAAAATCAGTTATTTTCAAAAGAAAAGATGGAGAGAAAAAAGTAGGCGAATGACAAATTTGTATTTGCTAGAAGGTAGGATGACAATATCAATTATGAGGGGCTTATACGCTAAAAGCAAAAAAAAGAAAAAGATAAAATGGTAAAAAATAGTAAAAATCCTATCGGAACTGAATTTATCCCGAATTAGCTACAGAATAAGTAATAAGGTGCTACTGAAGAGATATGACCGACATGTCTCTTCGGAGACGAGAAAATTAGGGTTTTAGGGCATTATCCCCATCTCGAGTTATCTCAATCTAAGAAGATGCTGAGGCAATTGACGATGCTTCGTTCTACTTGTTTGATTCGCTTTCCCAAGAATTTCATCTCTACCGCCGCCATTGGAGATGGCTCGCTTCCTTTCGATCCCCAATTCAAGATCCCTTTTCGTCATTTCATCGATCTCCTCAAGGTTCTCTCTGAGATTCGATGTTTATAGTGTGATTTGGTTGATACAAGTGTTGGATTTTTAAGATTTAGGATTTTTTGTCTGCAGATTGTGAGCAAGGAGGCGAGATGGAGAAGGCCAGGCTGTAAGTTTTCCTTTTCTTCATTTTTCCTGCAAGGATCGTGTCTTTTGTCTGTTTTCACTGTTATCAGTAGACCAAAGGAATTGTTTTGTTAGACACTGACATTGATTACTTGAATTGGGTTAGCATGTCAAATTTTTTCATTTTGAGAATAGACGGTGGGTTATATACTCGCCTTCTATTAATAAGGCATTAATGAAACCAGAGAGTATATATTTACCCACACGCACTTGCACACACACTATACACACATGCACCACACACACACAATGTGCGTGCGTGCTTACGTAGCGCGCGGGTCCTACTCGATGAGGGGACTAATACTACAAATATACAAATCACAATAATTATCTACATTTCCCCCTTTTGTATCCCCTCCGGGCTGATAGTCCCCTATACTCCTCCAGGCCGTCCTCTGGCGTCATCGTCCTCACTGTGTCATCGTTCTTACTGCTGTGCTAAAAGGTCCAGACATCTATCGGGGTCACGTTGTGTCCGATTGTAAGTGTTTAGTAGATCTGATAAAGGATGCTTTTCTCTGTCTGAAGTAGAATAGATCGATTAATATGATAAGTAGTAACAGATAATAAGAGAAAGATATATTGTTAAAGATAAGTTTATTTCTTTCTGGCCTTTAGTATGCCATTATGCTAACTAGTGTAATGGTCTCCTAGAAGTCGGGAACACTTGTTAGTTGTTAAACACTATAGTTCAATATCTTTTCGTACATGTGTAGGCGTCTTGGCTTTATTATGAAAACAATGAAAAAGAAGAGATTGAGTGATTTGTGAAGGTTAAAAGGAAGCCCCCTTATTAGTTGTTACCACTAGCTCTTATTTTTGCAAGGGAAACCTATATTTTATCTTTCAAAAACTTACGGGTTTTATCCGAAGCTTTTGTGGTGTGCATAACATTTTGCAGGTCTTCTATATATATTTTTTGTTGACCCTTCCACACAGCTTGAATGGCTCTTGTTGTCTTCAAGAGTCTAAGCTACTGTTGTATGAATACAGTGGGCTTAGTGTCACGCCCCATTTCCGATATACAGTATATGAGTACGAACAACAGGCACCGGCAGTATATTTGGTTCGAATGTGCTAAAGCCTCTAGTAGGATAATAATAGTTAAATTAATTTATATTTGGCCACGGATTCATCTCCCAAGAAGGCTAGATACGATTACTTAATGGGTTCATTGGAATCATTATAAACTATTCTAGTTTTTGTCTCACATCCGATGTGGGATAATTGAGCTAGGGTATTATGCATAGGGTACTCGTGCATGCATATATTCCAAAGATACTTCCAATCTCGTAAGATCTTATTACTTTACATGTGCTGTCTACTTGTCGCTGCATCCGAAATATTTTTTTCTCTGTCATTGACAGGCAAAAGGAGTTTGCCAAGTTACTAGGAAGGAGTATGTTTCTCCTTTAACATTTGAAATTTAATGCTAATATGTACCATCTTCCTACAATTTTCTCTCGAGTCTATATTGACCTATGTAGTTATTACCTTAAGTCTATTCTATTCTTAATATGTATTACATGGTCTTGTTCTGATTTATGCTTTGTCTACTATGTTGTTGGTTTGTAGTTTACAATGCATATGAGCCATTGCAAATGCATCAACAATGGGATTGGGGCAAATGGCATTTATTATTATAACCTTAACTAAGCAATTATAGAACTCATGAAAAACGTGAGCTCTTGTACAATTCAAGTTTTATCTGTATTAATGTGCAAGCGATGTCTCCTGAAGCCTAAATTTCTCTAAACTCCAAAGACAATCGGCATGTCAAATGCACCAAGAATGACAACCACAAGTAGCAGCAACAAATCATTGTCCCAAAATTTTGGGGTTGACCACATCACGTGCATCTTTTCCCCTTTAGCCCTTTAAAGGGTCATCTCCTTGGTTCAATTAACAACCACCATATGTATGTGTAAAATTTAATTGCCTAATCCATTTTAGTTTGAGTCGTCCTTGCTCATTATGTACGGTATCATCAATCCTCCGAACTGGTCACTTTATGATCTTCATTGCATATGGCCAGCGCTATTAGGGGAAACTAAGTGGGTTTGAGCACCTGGAGCTGCCTGTGGCTACTTGCCTAGCCCACACAGCACCTGCTAATCAAAACAGTCAAGGCAACACTTCCAAGTTTTTTTTTTTTTTTTGTGTTTGTTTTTAAGAAACAACTATGTATATGCTTGAACCGTCGCGATGGGCTTCTTCATTTAAATTTAATCCTCAACTGGAGTTGGATTCACTCATTCCTATGATCCTATCCTAACCTATAGCATTGCCCCCTATCTGTTGCAACATTATCTCTTAGAAGCATTATCCTTGTGATGTTGAGGGATCCGATATCAACTGATTACCCTCTTGGAGCTTTTGGCAAATGAAACCTATTTTTGCAATACATCAAATGGCTCTTCTTGTAGTACTAGACAATATCTGTGCTATATAGTTTTTTCCTTTGTCTATAAGCATCATGGAATACAATCATTACAGTAAATCGGCTTTTCATTTTAAGTTTTTGCAGATTGTTAGTTCTCTATTAGCAAGTGATTTGTTCCTTACATTTAACTCATCACATTTGACATTCTACACTAGCATAGTTTGTGCTAACCACATAATCAGCTGCAGTTCTAGCAAATATTTTGCGTAAGCTTTTTCTTTTGGTCCAATGAATCCATCCATCATACTTTTGATGTGATTTGCATCTTCTTTAGTGCAGTACAGATGAGTTAAGCAGAGGACATTTTGCAGACATTTCAGAGATTCGTAAGAATGGTGGTAAAGTGCGTTATCATGGCCATTTTTAACCAACAAGTTTATGTTTGTGAAAGTAACTTTTTTTGTTAACAGTTATAACAATCTGTCTAATCTTTTGATTTATTTGAGTCTGCATGTGGAGAATATGCATGTGATTGATATTCATAGGAGTTCCAGTCTACCCTTCTATTTCAGGAACTTTTTATGATAGAAAATGAGACCATTCTTTCAACTCTTTTTTAAAACTGTATTCTGCCATGGGGTGGAGCTTTAGACTGACACTGATATATATCTTTTATTGGTTTAGATGTTCCCACCCTTTGGAGCTTCTGGTTGCTAAATCATTTTTGTTCCTTTATCATTGTTGTAATTTATAGCCCTTCATATGACAATAATTAAATTATTGTTCTCTTTAGACATAAATTGCTTTATTAAGAAGGTGAGTTTTACAATCAGGCTAAGTATGAGATATTCTTTTTAAAAATTATGAATTATCCTTAAATGTTTTCATGTTTTCTTTTGTTCCTTCAAATCATCAAGCCCTAACCGTACATTAAGGTATTTATGTTTAAATGTGAGAAGAAAACAAATTGTGTATGCGCTTGTGTGTGTGTGGTTTGCAGGGGAGGGAGTTGTCCAAATTCTTTCTTGATTACTTAACTAATGCAAAAGAGGTTGTATAAGAAAGTATCAAGGAAGAGAGCATTGTGTGTACATGTTGGTCGCAATTTTAAGGCTTCATATGTTAGCTCATGCTCATACATGAAGAGTACTTGTGAAGGATTCATGTGGTGGTGAATGGTTAATGTTGGCAGCTTAAGTGGAAAGTAAAAGACATAGATACGAACTATTTAGTCTTACGTAGACCTACTAGCTTAAGGTTTTGGGTTAGATTGAGAGAGAGAGAGATTATGTTACTTTTCTCTCATTTCATATTTCATATTCCTCCAAGAAGAATATGCCAACAACACCTAGCCGATTTACCCCATTAGTTGCTGGGAAGTTACAAGAATCAGCGCAATAAGGTATGAACAAATCACAATATAGTTGTCCTTGCTGTAAGGACAATAAAAGCATTCTTTAACCAAAGAGAATTCTTAAGTCCCACATGCATTACAAACATGTAAGAGTCAGCGCAATAAGGCATGGACAAATCACAATAAAGTTGCCCTTGCTGTAAGGACAATAAAAACCAAAGAGAATTCTTCAATCCCAATTGCATTGCAAACGCCAAAGTTATAGAATGGTTATGTTGCATTCTCATTTTCTAATGCACTTTGTGCCACCTAGGTATATGGGTATTCTCTTGTATCTTACCATTCGTCAGATCTGTAACAATTTATGCATATTGACTCTTATGCTATGATCAAAATCTAAAATTATGATTCCAATAGGTTGTGACCTATGACTCCTTGATTCATGCTTACATCATTCATGCTGTTGTTTAGTATGAACCGAACTACACAAATCAAGCTTAGTAACAATGATATGCAAGACACTTCAATCAACCAAAAAATTATTATGTATGGCTGTGTCAGGAACGACAACTGTGTCCGTGGGTTGATGCTTATAAATGTGTGTACTTCTATTCTTCTCAAAAATATATACAAGATGAAATATGTTATTCCGCACTTTTCACCAAAAAAAAAAACCAAATGTTTTATTATCATTTTACTATTTTAGCCTTTTCTATATGCAAATAATAATTCAATAGATATATTATGAGTTAAATATGCTTCTGTACTTTTCAAAGAACATATGTGTAGCTATATCATCATGTCTAGATATTAAAGGTTTGCTGTGTTTGACACCCCAGTGTCCTTGTTTGTTGTTTATAGTTTAATAATTTCATTGAAGTTCTTCTTGATGTATACCCATTTGATAGGTATATTGATAATTGCTAGTAGTCTTCAATGCCCTCTTTTTGAGTCCGGAGGATTTGATTTCTCATTTTGTTTTACTCATATATGATTGTAGATGTCCATTTCACACTAAAGTAATATTACTTTTTAGATGTTCTGATGAGGAGAACGTAAACCTGTACAGACTGCAATGGCTAATAGAACTCTTACTAATCACTTGAAGCAATTAAGTTCCCTGATCTAGAAATAAACATGTCTGAGGGTGGCAGTCTTAAGTTACCAGTTGTGTCTGGTGAAAGTACTTCCAACACCAGTGAAAACTCTGCTCCTCTTGCGTCACTATTATGTCTTTCCTTTCGAGCAAGTTCTCCGGTATGATGTATTGTTATCTTTAATTCTTTATTCCTATAAGTTGCAAATTTTTTCACCTTATAGATTCTGTGGCACAAGTATGAAGAAACAATATCAACCTAGACCAAAATGTAGTATAACTAGATTGTCATTCTTCCAACCAGTTCACAAGGAGTTCAGTTAAAATTTGTGGTATGTTCTATAATTAGGTTGAAGCTTATATATGAAGTACTTTGTCGACAGGGACAGAGCCAAGATGAAAATTTAGATGGAGCCGCAATATGTATTAGAGGAAAGGACTAATTTTTTCTCTTTTTTTTAATAAATCCTGAAGCACGTATTGAAAAAATTCTCGAGTAGAGTATTTTGATCTCTCATGAACACTACTAACCATGTGTTAAAAACTTAAATACATAAATTATCTGCATCAAATTAACTGTGCCTGATGCCATTCTCCTATGTAAACGATACAATTTTTGCATTCTACCTTGCTGAGTGGTTATCTCGTCTTGATTTATTTTTCTAGCAGGTTATTGCATCTAATATCCATGCGAAAGAAAACTCTAACTTCATAACTAAGTAATTAATGCTGGGACATAAAAAATATAAAGTTTACTAATTTACTAAACAGATATTAAAATAACTCCTTAAATCCCATGAAAGAAAAGAACATCTAATAGTATTTTAAGACAGATCATATAGAAAAATTGGTGGAAATTAAATAGAGATACAATAATTTTTTCATATCTAGCTTGAAGTATAAGGAAAGGAGGAAAAGAGGGTGGAACAAATTGAGATTTGTATTATTGATGTCTCATTGTAAGTTCACTCCTGTTTTCTTGCTGTTGTAGACTCATAGTTTCCTTTGCAAAATGTTCCCATGATTATGGATACAAAAGCGGCAGTTACATTTTGGCTTTAAGTTTAAGGAGATGCGAATGTCTTTGACATTCTCCTTTATGTAGACTTGTAGATAACAGGAGATCACAGAAGATGGCTAGGTTTAAGTATTAAGGAGGGAGTTATTTACTTTTCCTTGTAATCTGGTTGAGCCGAATCTGCTAACCGAATGATTGCCTGTAAACTAATTCTGATAGGTCTGTGAAAATTTGGTAAGGCCATGGTCTCAGCACCCTAGGCCTTGTCTCTGTCCTTGTTTATTAGTAAGAGAACAGCTGGATTCAACCTGACCTTAGAAAATTGTTTTTGATGAAAAATGTTTTTGATGAGTTATTAGCTGTAGATATTGGAATCTGTGATCAAACCTATGCCTGGAATATTGGAAGTTGTGGGTCTCATCGGATGGTGGAGTAGGCATCTATCATCTATCTCTTGGATAATACATTGCAGAGGCTTTGCGAAACTCTCATTGACCTAATGCTTGTATTTCAGATAATATTAGTTCTCTTGATGATTGCATGTTGATTATGGTACTTGTGAAGAATTTGCTTATGAACGTGATCCTGGTTATGGAACGGACTTGTGCATGTAAACCAATAACTTAATATTTCTAAATTTTGTTAAGAATACTATCATCTCATATTCTTAATTAGAGGCCCCTTTATTATCCAAGGCATACTTGAAATATTACTTATAGTGACTTTATGGCCTTTCAGAAATGCTTTTGTGGTTTAACTTTGATGTGGGTTTATATTATGACATGCATATAAATTATGCAAATAGGATCAGCGGTATGTATACAATGTGCCTACAATTTACGCCCTTTACAGGAGACATAAGCATTAGCTTTGGTTTTTCTCATTTGAGATGGATGGATGGAGTGCTATCACTATTAGTGTAATGTTGCTTTAGGAAATTCAAATTTCCCTTGAAATCTTAAACAAATTGATGAATGTAACATGTTAGTTTCTAATATTGCCTCCAATAGGATACTCAGCTGTGGTTTAAAATGCTAGATCCTAATCTGCCCAAGTCAATGTGTCAACCAAGTCCAGCAGTGCATTTACTGCTTTACCTTGTTTTTTAAATTTTCTAAAGGTACATTTGTTATGTCTTTCATGTGATAAACCTTACTCCACATACCATTTAACTAACTTTTCAGCACCTTTATATTCTATGGATCAAAAATTTTTATTCATAAAAAAATGATATTCTAGCTATTATTTCTCTAATTATTCTTTAAACACCTATAGGAAGCTCAAATTATTTAACCACAACACAAGATTTTCTAAATCATCAAGAAATTCTCTCTCTCTCTCTCATGCCTGCATTTAATATATAATATTGTGGCTACACGATCAAATTTGTAAGCTGCATATTTGTATTTGGTTCTCTGTTGAGATTTGTGGAACTTGCGAATTTACCTTGTGCTTGTTATCCTTTCTTTTCCATTCTTATATTTCTTTCCTATAAGCATGTTGACTTTACATGCTTGATTAAGTAGGTCTTAGAAATTCCTGATGTCTCCTATATCACGATAAAAAATACCTTTTCTAGCGTTTTTATTTTACATCACTTGCATTCATCATCTCCTCTTTATGGCCAATAAATTACTTTTTCCATCCCTTAACAGCTGCAACAGTACATGCTGATTGATATCTATACAATCATTCAACATAATGTATAGCCTGGTCATGTTTAAGCATCACGACACAGGCTGACAAGACGGGTCAATTACTGCATCTTCTTTGTATACTTCTGATTTATGGTAGTTAAATGGGATATTATCCATCATCACGTCTTGTGTGAATTTGAAGTTTCCAATCGGCCGAGTTGCCGAGAGTTAATATATGGTTTTATTTTAAATATAATTGGTTTAAAAAAAATTTCTTAAGATATATCCTGGTTGTAACATGTTTTGCATTTTGTATATGTTCTTCAGTATTATAATCATCATCTACCTGTCTTGCATTGGCCAGGTTTCATCAAAGATTAAAGGTTATTTAATTTGTTCTGAGTTCTGTATATGTATTATTCTGCCTTTAATATGTGGAGTATTTGGTAATTAACCTATCAGGTTTATTAAATCCCAAATACCTCTAGCACTTTCTATATCCAGTTGTAATCTATTCGTTGTATGCATTGTAAGACCATTTTGTGGTAATTATTTTCTGAAATTTTTCTCTAGTAATATAAGCAGTAAGTTTTAACTTGAATTACTGTACAAAGCAAATTTTTTTATGAACTGCAAGCATGTACAAGTTAATCATTTAAGCTGAAATATGTTGTACACCCTTCAAATTGATCATTCTTCTTTAGTTAATTACGGTTCTCTCTCTAAAGTTTCATGATATATCTTTAATGGTACATATGCATTATTCATTGTATCAAGTTATGAAATACTCAGTAAAACAAGTTGAAAATCCTATCAATACCATGGTGTCTGAATTAACAAATGCATACCAAGGAGCGCACAGAGCATATCTATCCGTCTCCTGGTTTTCGTCTTTAAAATTGAATGGGTACCAAAAATTTTGATTTGTTGTAGATCCTATTTTGACGGGCTATAAGTTTCCTTTCTCTCCATTAACGCTAGGCCAGTGTGGTGTTTCCATCCATTGCTTTATTGCTGCAGAAATGTGATGAGAAGATTATGCAAATCAATTTATCCATCTCGTTGATTACTGAAGAAACTTTGCTTTTCTCCATCTCTTGGATGATATGTGGGTGTGTTTATCCATTCAATCTCTTGTTCACTTGCTAGGTTTTACAAGCATGCTTTAGTGCACAATTAGGGATGCTTTGTCATCATTTGAATAACCTGGGATATTCTTAGTAGTTCAAATAAGCACCAGACATCTTCATGATTACAAGTTGAAAACGGCAAATTATCCATTTCAACTCTCAATTAGACAATGTCAGTGCTCAGCTTGGTTGTGTGGGAGGCCAAGCCAATAGCCTTGTAACTTTTCATCTTAAATTTCTTTCTAGAATATATATAATCTTGTGGGTGCTTGTTTGTCAACTGTGATTCTCTTATTGATGATTTACTGTTTTTGGCAGTTCTTGAAATTCTTGGAACTAGCTTTAAAATTAAAAGAACAAATAGGTGCAATTGATTATCCAGCAAATATACAGTATAATTTGAGATCATTATTTTGCTGTTTTTGCTTTTGGTGATAGCATGACAATGAGCACCAGTTTACTCTTTACTTGGTAGTTGACTTGCATAAAACCTGCGATCTATAGACATGGACAAGAGTCATGCCCTGAGAAAGAGATGGCAACATAGTATCTAGACACAAGGAAACACCTATATCTGTGCATTTTTATATAGTATATAGTATATTTGACCCATATAAATTTATATCTTGTGTTCTTATTCACATGTGGGAGAAGCTAATATAGTCAAATAAATGATCACTTTAAGTTTTTGTTGAAAGGGTGGCATAATACTGCTCCACCTTGCAAGTATGGCTGAGTTGACTTGAGATTTAAACATTTGCTAGTGTAGAACATGGATAGACATGAGTATCATGTCCGACATGGCTTGGCACATAATTTTTTGGTTGGAGTGAGATATCCCACATATCATAGAATAAAACTGAAATTTAGGGTATCAAATTTCTTAATATTCATGCTGATCTTCATTCTGGTAATTTGCAATTGTTTCTGTTCATTTAGTTCCCTAATACTACTATGTATTATCTGAACCTGTTAGCATTAAAATTTCTGATCCACACATTCAGATTTCAAATAATTTTCTTTTTGTGCTGTAATAACTGGTCATGGGCACGAGTAGACAACTGACAATCCTACAGGAGATTTTTCTCTTACTTATGAAATTGTGAAGTAGATAAATTGTTTCAAGCTTAAATGTTCTGAACTCTAGAACTGTATTCAACGTGTATAGGCCTGCTAAGTGGGCCGAGCGGCCCTTTGGGCACGCCCGGCCTGGCACGTGCCAAGCACGTGCTCGGCACAGCTCTGGTGAGCCGAGCCGTGCCGGGCCCGGCACGGCCGGCCATGCCACGCACGGCCCGGCACGGGTTATATATATATATATATATATATATATATATATATATATATATATAATTAAAAAAATAGAGCCGTTGGGGATTTGGGGGGTTTTTGCAAATTTTTCATGTAGATGTGTGTCTGGCACGGGTCAATGTCATTTTTCATGTAGTTAACGTCATTTTTCATGTAGATGCAAATTTTTCATGTAGATGATTTGGGGGGGTTTTGCAAAAAAATAGAGCCCTGCACAGGTCAATGGTGCCGGATACATTGGAGATGTATGTCTGCTTGAAGGATTTGTACGATGCAGAAGATAGAGAACAAAATTTGGCTAATGAAGTAGTAGTAGAGACCGTACCGAAAAAAAATGAATCATGATTAAAAGTATCTACATTTGTTCGGATTTTCATGTATTTTCTAATTTTTTTTTTATAATTCTTAACTCATAAATCTCTTAGAAAAAATACTAAGAATAAGTTGAGGGTGACGGCCAGAATTCTCTCCCCTGTCTTCGGGTTTTGTATAACTTCTAAAAAGATTTATAGCGTAATTATATCAATGTAATGTAATTAAATATAATATAATTTTTTTTTATTGATATTACTTCTTGTTAAATCCAGTTAAACGAAGCTAAGTAGTCTCCAAAACTTATCTATTTTTTTTTTTTAAATAACACGGGCCCACCGTGCCGTGCCGGCGGGCTGAGCCCGGGCATACGGGCCGTGCCCGCACAGCACGCCCGTGCCAGGCACGGCCCACTGGGCAGGCCTAAACGTGTATGCCCTTCGGAAGCCATGCTTAGAGCAGATTCAGTTACTCCATTAAAGCACTAAATGTTAAATATTTAGAAATACCCATATGCTGCTCTCAGTTTATTGTTACCTTCATATTTTGTTGTGGGATGTCAGGATCTGGACGTGTGGTCGTGTCTGTACCCACTCATCGGTTTCACCAGACAATGGGGAAGATGTAATCAGAATATGATTGCAGGATCTTCAAAATTTTCTTCCTTTTTGATCTTTCAGATTCTTCACTATCTCTCTGAGATTTGAATAAATTGTGCATTTCAACAGATTTTCCAACTTGTTAGCTCTGGCCCATCTTTTGGTCTGAAAAGCCACAGGGATATGGCGGTTGATGGAACCAACAGTAAAGCTTAACGGAATGGCATCCGTCTATAGAGTGCTGCAGGCTTTCCGTATGTGTTAATTATCAATTCTGAGACATTTTAGTTCTGAACGAATACATGGTTCATGCTATCATTAAGGTGCGTCCAAAAAATATCTACTAATTGTATTATTTTCATCACTTTTATAAATATGAAGGATGTAGTCCTAGCTTCCTTTCATTTTGTTCACAGCATTGATAAATTCATGTCCACTGTGTATTCAAGAAATGCCTAGGTATGGGTTGTCAACTTGTATATCGCAGAAGAATCCTTTTACCGATGTTGGAGAGTGAGGACAAGGGTTGACAACTTGTTTTATTATGCAACAAGGGTTTGGTTGTTGCTGGGCTCGAAGGGGAGCAAATTCTGTGGGTGCTTAGGCCTCCCCCATATATTTGCCGCGCTTCAGCGCTGCAGTCTCTGCACTGGATGCTGCTGGAATTGCAACCAAAAGAGGGAGTGATAATATCCTGTAGAGAATGGAGGGAAACAAAAAGGAAAAGGACCAAAGAGAAAGGATAAGAAAAAGAGTATAAATGTGCATATTCAATAAATAAAGGAGAATAACGGAATCAAGGTTCACATCCTTCCAAAGATCCCAAAACCCATCAGCAAGACAAATAAATTTAAGAAAAGAGAGCAAAACAAGAAAGGCAATCAGCAGCTTGTGTTGTTAATCATTCCCTTTCTTTCCTTTTAGCATGGATTGCTGCAAGCAAGTGGCCTTCATGCCATGTGATGGGCCCTTGCAGTTTATATTATGCTTTGCTTTCCTAATTGAAGGTAAACACTTAGAGGCTGACAGTGGGGTCTCATTGCTGACTGAACGGAACAGTCGCACGCCGAGTGTTCCGGTGGGGACTTGCCCTTGTCAGTCTCAAAATTCGCAGCAATGTGTGGTTAGAATATTGGGAGTGGTTCCTGGGGGTCCCATGAAGAGGGGCAAGAGTGGACTGCAGTGGTTGTGTTTGGGAGTCCGTAGGGGACTGTCTTTTTTGGTTTTTTTAAGCTTTTGAATGGACCAAAGGCCTTTTGGTTAGCACAGTCTTTGTGTCTTAAGACAAACCTGCGTGGCTCTTTGATAAGTATACTTTTGTGTGTGTTGACTGCTTTCTGTTTTGGTGCTGGCTGCATCAAAGTATCACATCGATACCATAATTGTCAGTTGATATGTCTTAACAATTTTATAGAGGACTTGAAAATCAGCAGCAGGATATTATATGTTCATGGGCTAGGCCATGCTAACGGTTGAGCTTTGGAAATAATTACCTCTTCAACATAAAGAAAAATTGGATAATCTGACTATAAAAATTTGGTTTTATCGGTCAAGAAATGGTGGGGGAGTGTGAGAAGACGAAAGTAGGTCACAACTTCAAGACATGGAACTATTGTGTGCCTGATCTGATGACTGACCTGATGATTCTCTTATTTATTAAGAGAGTTGGTGTTATCCTCTTATTAGGAGTTTTAATGCGAAAAAATTCTTAATGGAGTATTAGCAATACACTATTAATAATATAAAAAAGATAGTTGTTGCAATTAACCATTTTTAATTATTGTAACTTCTGAGATGTCCATTGACTTGGACTGGTGACAGGCGTGATTAGCAATTTGGTGTAGAGGGGGAAGATCATGAAAGGGGTTAGGGTTCGGATCATGGAAGGGGCACAAAATTATATTTATTTTTAATTATTGAAACTTTTTATATTTAGACCATTTATTTTTCTTTATTTTGCTGGAATTCATTGTCATGAGCTGCTGCCACGTGTATAATAACTCTGCTCACATGCTTCATCAAACACATCAAAAGAAACATAAATATTTTAGCTAAAAAGGAGGAGTGAGGTGAGGAAAGCAAAGGGTGAACACCAACTTCAACTTGTTTGTTGAGGTGGCCATTAATATGGCACGGGCTCTGCATGCATCCCCCTTTTCTCAATCCTTTGCAGTTATCACCAACACGGGAAATTCTATTCATAGCACGCCACTGTGCTCACTACACCCATCTTCTAGAGTTGTAAAAAATTACAATTTTACTATTATCATTTGTGATATTTTTTTGTCCTGGTCGGGGATTAATTCCTGATTGATAATAAATCCGTTATGGAACTAATTCCTGACCACTGTGAAAACCATTCAATGTGAAAACCAGGTCTTGACCACAGCAATGTGCGTGAATAGAATTTCCCCAGCTTCTTAGTGAGCACATGGAAATTCTAAATGTACACTACTTTCCTCTCAGTAAGCTCCAATTCTTAGTGAGCACCATATAACTTTAAAAGTTAGTGTTTTTTTCTTAGTGAGCACCATCCATTTATCCAATTTGCTCTTATCTTCTCTAACCGTTTTTCTTAGTGAGCATCACTCCCTATTTCTCCTCTTTTCCTCTTTCTTGATTTTTCTCTTTCCAGATCTGCTCGAAACCGTCTCCAAATTGTTCGGGGTTCAGTCACGATTGATGTGAAATTGCTCCCAATTGACGTGAAATCGCTCCAAATCTGTGAGAAGAATGTATCTAAATGGATTAGAGATTGAGTTAAAGAGGGATGGTGCTACTTAAAAAAGAGTCAAGTTCTTTTTGGTTAAAAAAGGGAAAAACTTGAAATTTTTTGTAACTCATCCATGGTGCTCACTAAGAGGAAAGTGCTCCGTATTTAGAATTTCCCCATCAACACAGAAACCGGCCTCAGCCCATTTTGCCCAAACTGTCCTTCCTAATTCCCAACATATCCTAGCATCCCAAGGGTACAATTGGCCTTCAAATGAAATGACAAAAATATACCCAAGTCTAATGAGTGAAACCAATGAGGCAATGAGGGTCTAGTTGGGCATTTAAAGTACCTGTAACAATTACATATTTAGGACATGCCTTGTAAATAAATAGTGAGCTTCTCTCTCATTCTGGACTAAGATACAAGAGATAACCTTTCTTTTCTCTGTACACTTAGGTTGTTGCATTTGCACCATGGCAGCCCCCAGCCATGGAGAATCTGATGACTACGACAGCAGCTGCTCCTCGGCCACCACTGCCCTCGACTCCCGCCGGAGCTGGATCAGCGATGTTAGCTTCGGCAGCACGAGCTCCGTCTCTGTTCGGTCCTTTGGCACTGAGAGCATAGCTTCCTCCATTGGAGGTAGGCTCAAGCCCCACAAGGCCAACCAGGCGGAGTGGGAGGCCATACGCTGCGTCCGGACCGCCTCCGCTGGCCATATCGGTCTTGACAACTTCCGGCTTGTGCGCAGGCTTGGGAGCGGTGACCTTGGCAATGTCTATTTATGCCAGCTTCGCGACCCTCGGTCCTCTGCCTGCCTTTATGCCATGAAGGTTGTTGACCGGGAGGCGCTTGCCATTCGGAAGAAGCTCCAGAGGGCGGAGACAGAGAAAGAGATCCTTCGGATTCTCGACCATCCGTTCTTGCCAACGTTGTACGCTGACTTTGATGCTACTCACTACTCGTGCTTGGTCATGGAGTTCTGCTCCGGCGGTGACTTGCATGTTGCCAGGCAGCGCCAGCCCGGGCGGCGGTTCAGCGTTTCTTCTGCCAAGTAAGTCTCTGTTAGCGTCTGCAGATATCCTTCTTCCATGATTTCTCGGTACTTTTACTGATGGGGACTATTTCCAACGGATGATTAGGTTTTATGCTGCGGAGACTATCGTAGCTCTGGAGTACCTCCATATGATGGGTGTTGTGTACCGTGATCTGAAGCCGGAGAACGTGCTCGTCCGGGACGACGGCCACATCATGCTCTCGGACTTCGACCTCTCGCTGAAATGCGACGTGGTTCCGAAGCTCCTGAAACAAAGGCCAGACGTCAACCGCCTCGCCCAAAAGGCCGCCTCAAGCTCGTACTGTGTGATGCCTCCGATGCAGCCCGTGCTATCCTGCTTCTATGGCGGCTCGAGCAAGTGCACCAAGAAGGCGCTGCCTCCGCCTGAGTCGCAGCAACAGCACGAGGACACTGAAGAAGACGATGTTCATGTCGAGCTCAAGCTCAAGCTCGACCCCGAGCTGGTGGCCGAGCCAATTGCAGCGCGGTCCAAGTCCTTCGTCGGGACGCACGAGTACCTCGCACCGGAGGTGATCTCAGGGACGGGGCACGGGAGTGCAGTGGACTGGTGGACGCTTGGGGTGTTCCTATATGAGATGATCTACGGAAGAACTCCATTCAAGGGTGAAACCAATGAGAAGACCCTCATCAACATCTTGAAGCAGCCACTGAGCTTTCCTAGCCTCAGTGCAGCAAATGGGAGAGAGTTGGAAGAGATCTTCAGGGCTCAGGATTTGATCAGGAGGCTGTTAGTGAAGAACCCCAAGAAGAGATTGGGAGGCTTGAAGGGTTCAGTTGAGGTGAAGAGGCACGAGTTCTTTAGGAATGTGAACTGGGCTCTGATCAGGTCAGTTAAGCCACCTGAGGTGCCAAGGGAGTTGAGGAGGAAGGCTAGATGCAAAGCAGGTGCAGTGCAAATTCAGAAGAAGTTAAGCAAGAAGGAGAGAGAGGAGCCATTTCAGATCTCTCAGCATTTTGATTACTTTTGATTTCATGAGTGTTTTTTTTTTTTTTGGCTTTTTTCTGTTGTAAATGTGTTGGTTTGATAACACAATGTGTGTGTGTGTGGTGATGTTGAAAGAGAGGTTAGTCTAATTCACTCACTAATGAGAAGGAATAGAATTTATGAATTATTTTGAGTGAGAGGTTAGTCTAATTCACTCACTAGTCATGTGTTGTGTTGTTTTAAATATTGATGAATTATTTTGATTTGGAAATTTCATTGTTTTTTTTTATTTTACATGCACTCATGTCCTTAAATTTCACTTTAAGATTGCA
The DNA here is from genome assembly GCA_036321105.1 of Dracaena cambodiana. Classification (NCBI taxonomy): domain Eukaryota; kingdom Viridiplantae; phylum Streptophyta; class Magnoliopsida; order Asparagales; family Asparagaceae; genus Dracaena; species Dracaena cambodiana. Next base: position 42,291,626 of record JAYEPQ010000013.1, read on the forward strand.
TAAGAATTGGTCATATTTAGTTCTCTTTTGTTTTTTTTTTCTCCAATGCACGGGACTTATGGAATAATATGATCGTAATCTGATTAATTATTTAAATTAAATTGCATTGTCGTTTCGTAGACAATGAGAAATGCCTAGATATTTTTTCTAATATTCTCTTGGAATGGTTCGAGAATGGTTCCTTATCATAGATTTAATGCGCGTTGTCGGGTTTCAACCCCACCCCACCACCCCCCCGAAAAAAAAAAAAAAACACCCAACCCCACCCAAAATACCGCCCAACACACACACACACTCAAGGGGAGGAGATTTTGAGAGCATATGATACAACTTTTCCATGGATTTTAAACCAGCTCGTGAACGCGTAAGCACCGTGACTCTACCAAGATACACTATTATTAGTTATTTATTTGATAACGATTGAAATTTCACGAGTAATTGTGATGATTTATAAGAAATTATTTGGCTATCTTTTGTTTCATAAATCTTAGATTTTCATTTATTTGAAAATTTGAACTTCTTTCATGGTCATATTTCGACTTTTCGGGTAGGTTAGTTAGTGTTATTCCTATATATTTGACGATAGGATTGGCCATAAAGTAAAGCTCCACGGAGCGTACAACCTATTATAGATCTAACGTGAATCTTTTAAAAATTAGGGTGAGTATAAATGATAGCTATTTTTGGGGAAAATCGGGGGTATTTTTATTACCATTGAGAAAAATTAAAGATTACATAAATTTGGGAAATTCTATTTGCACCCGGCATTTTACTCTTGACGCACGGTTTTGAACTTATAAATAATTACAAGTTTGTTATTATTTTTTGGACTAAATTACCCTTATAAATTCCAAACTAAAACTTCTTAAAATTTGAAACTACGACTCACCGTCTTCCTTCTCTATTTTCTCTCTAAAACCCTAAATAATTTTTTTTGGTATTTAATAAAAATAGATCTCCTACAAAATCATCAATTTAATTTCTTGATCCCTTAAAATTTTTTACATTAACGTTCCTGAAAAGATTAAAAGAATTTTAAATTCTTTGATTTTACTGTGACAAATGAAATTTGGATTTGGAATTTGAGTTTGAGTTTTCTTATGCAAATAGAAAATTCCAATATGTAATTGGTGTCAGAGAACAAATTTAAGATACGATTTGAATTTTTTTTTTAGGTTTTATGCATATTTATTTGAAATTTATCGTTAATTAGTTTTCTTTTACGGGAAAACTTTACTTGCTGGTCGAGTTTTAATACCCAACCAGCAAGTTTTTTGGTCGGGTATTAATACCCGACCAAAATATTTGAGAAGGGGTATTTTGGAAAAAAATTTGGGCGCAGAGAGTAAAATAATAGTATTTCAAAATAGGAGTTTGGTGTAAAGAGTATTCAGGGCGTCAAGAGTAAAATGCAGTGCTCAAACAGAATTTCCCCATAAATTTCTCTTTTTCTTCGATTACAATAAAAATATTCAAGAAAATAAAAACAGATGCGAGAACTTATAGAACACGTCGCTCTCTTTTATCAGAAGATAATAGAATCGAGACAGCTATGAGAATTGATCTGTTCATCATTGATGATCTGACGTCGATGATTAGAGGCGGTAGAGATTTCTTGAGCTCATTTTTCTCTTCTGATTTTGAAATAAGCTCGAACTCTTGCGCGGGAGAGAGATCTGGTCAAAGATTTCAAAATTTTCAAAACTCTCGCGCGTAACTTGAATTGCCAAAGGTTTTTATTGAGTCCCTCTTAAGAGGTATTTATAAGCTCCAGGTTGTTAATGATGTTTTCTTTTAGATAGAAACATGTAATCTTAATAAGATACTTGAATCTTCTTTTGATTAAATTTGCTCTAAGATTTATTGTATCTGGTCCTGATCCTGGACCCAAAAATTAATTAAACTCTAATTAGAATTTGAGTCTGATTAAAGTCTAATTAGAATTTGTAGAAATTATCAAAATAGTTCGAGGCGGAGCCCAATTTTTATTGAGACGAAGGCTAGGCTCGCCGTGCAAGGCAGAGGCTAGGCTCGCGCAAGGAGGTTGGGCTCGCCGTGCGAGACGGAGGCTGGGCCACGGAAGGAGGAGAGGTTGAGTCCGAATTTTTTTATTTTTTATTTTCTTTGAGTTTGAATGTGGGGATAATTTTTCTCGTTCTACAATTGCGACTAAGTTTTTTTTATCACAAGTATTTGGGATAGGCTGTATGAACCAAAAGAGAATCACACCGGATTGATAACATGGATGATCCTTCTCCCCTATTTCCTATCGAATAGTATGTCTTCATTTATATTTCTAGAGTCTACTGTAATCCTAAGAGGTATCAACCTATAAATTCATTTAGCTTTGAAAAAAAAACATCTAAAAGAAGGAAATACAAAGATATCTTTTTGTACAGAGAAGTGCGTTCAATTGCCATTTGTTGGGGATCGAATCTCCCATTGGGATCGTAGAGACAAAGAAAACAGTACAACACAAGAATTGATGTGGTTCGACCGACCAAGTTTGACCTACATCTACGGAAACGAGAGAAATATCCACTATGAGAAAAATATGTTATAAGAAGAGATTTAAGTATCTCTCTACCTATTTCATCAATTCATCATTCATGATTGTACTCACAATATCATCAAATTTAAGAGTAGTGTTGGAAGCATTACTAACGACCGTAACAATATTACTCCAACTATCCGGTAATGAACACATAAACATCAAAACTTTAATGTCATCAGTAAAAACAAAGTCTAAGGATTCAAGTTGTGTCCATAATGTGTTAAATTCGTTCAAATGATTAACAACTGAATTATCAGAAGGCATTCTCAAATTAAACAACTTTTTCATTAGAAGCAGTCTATTTGAAGCAGACGGCTTCTCATAAAATTTAGTCAACGTTGACATCAAATATGAAGCCGTTTTCTTCTTTGAGACGTTGAACACAACATGCTTTGTCAGGCACAATCTAATTTGCGCCAAAACCCTCATGTCCAACAATTCTCACTTCTCATCAGTCATATTTTCTGGCTTTTTTTTCAAACAGTGGTTGATGTAAAATTTTCTGATATAAATAATCTTTCATCTGCAACTTCCACCATTGGAAATCTGTCTTATCAAATTTTTCAATCTTTCCATTCATATCTTCCGCCATAACTCCCACTCAAAAATCAATACCGATCTGAGAGAAATTTGATCCGAACCAGGGCTCTGATACCAATTGTTAATGCAACAATCACGTTAAATCTGCATGCTCTCTGTCTCTGCTATATTTTTTCTCTTCGATTAACTATTTAATTCTACTGGTTGTTACATTGGTATTATTCTTATAAATTTGCTAATAAGACATACACAAAGTAAAGAACCAACCTAAACACATTCTCTCTAGGATTCGAAATTTTGCAGAAAAATCTTGTTTCCTTCTCTCATCATCATATTCATTTCAAAAAAGGAACAAACACAATATGATGGAAGCATAGATATTATCAATTATAACAAGAAGAATATCAATAATTTGGTGATATCAATATCAGCAATTGACTCAAAAAAACTAGAGAAATAGAAAAATGGGCAATGATATGGTGAGATGGGCTATGATCATAAGGTGTGTGAGTACAGAGATATGATGATGTGTTTGAACAGGAAAATATGACCATACTACACAGTCACAGAGATCATATTTAGATAGATATATACATAATAGTCAAAAGGAGATATAATGATGGGCTGGGCTGGTGAACAAGTGTGATTGCTAGGGTTTTGGTGGGTGGTGGTGGAGAGATAGATGGTGGTGAGCTCTGCCATGTATCTTCTCTCAATTGATTGTGTACGGTAAAAGAGCATGCGCATGCTTTGTGTTTTATTTTTTTTTTTCCCCTCCCATTTTCATCTCCTAGTCAACTACTACTGTCTTCATCTTCATGGGCCTTGTTTCTCGATTGTCTGGTCTAGATCTAGATGAGCAATATCCCTAATTTGACTAGTTTTATATCAGATATGAAACAAGAGTTAATGTAGTATAAAATGACTTTCGTAATTGTAGTTAGTTTTTTTGGGAGGAATCTATAATTAATTATAATATGTTGTCGGTATTTTGCTACATATACAACAGATAAGTGCTTTACAAAAAATAAGAACTTTTAGATTATGGTATAAATCTATCCAATACCTCGTTTGTTTGGCTTAGCCTCCTTTATTTATGGTTTGACGATGAAGATGACGAGTTTACAAGTATTAAATATTCTATAGATTATTTATCCAACCTATAATAGTTAAGCAAACATGACATACTAAGTTGTTTTGTGGAAATTAATGCAAAATGTATTATAAAACAATCAATATTGTGTTTGAGGAAATGGAATCTTCACCATAACTTCATGGTAATGGCAAATTATCGTCACAAATATGAGCACATTAGGGTTGTTTAGCAAGGAGAATAAATTTACTATTGCACAAAATGTGTGACTAATGTTTCATTTCCTCCACATTTTAGGAAACAAGTCAAGCACACCAATGAACTCACCTCTTTCTTTGCCTCCACACAACCATAGCCTTTGAATGGGTGCAAAGTTTTGCCTAACATCTATGGTACTATGCTACAATATATATATATATATATATATATATATATATATATATATATATATATATATATATATATATATATATATATATATATACACTTACTTAAGACGGTGGGCAAACGCACTTCACGTTCTATTGATACTATATAATAGAACATGAGTATACACTACTGCGACAAGAGGGCCCACAAGAAGTTCAAACTACGGCAATGTACATACTACTAGTACATACAGATCAAGAGTCGTTAAAGATAAAATAAAAAGGAAAAAAAAGAAAAAAGAAAAAAAAGAACCATGAAATAAGCATCCCGATCACTGTCAAGTGAATTACTTCATGTCCAGCATAGCATGAACATCCATCGTGATCTCACTATCGGCAGTATCGTTATCTTAATGACGTGGTGGTACAGGGGATGGCCCCTCTACGCTACAATGGTTAAGTCAGTGCAATATTGTTTTCAAGAGAGCTATGGCATGTTTTTATTCTTCAGCAAAGAAAACACATCACATTGTCTTAGTCCTTACATTCCTAAGATTAAGGGGGTATGTCCCCATTGCAAGGGCAACCAAATCAATGTGAAGGCCAAGAGTCATGATCCTAATAGTGCAAGTGTTGCACTTCAATCCTTTTCTTCTCAAGACATTCCATGGCCCTCACAAGTGACTACTCACTAGTTTGGTGAAGGTCGCTAGGGCATTTTAATTAGAAATGCCACCTCTTTTAATTAAATATAGTGGGCCACATTATCATAATTGTTTTGTAATCTTCACATTCTTGAGTTTGTAATAAAATTTTTTATGATGATATGTCATCCGAATGACAATGATAAATTCTCTTAAGGTCATTTATTGATAATTGATGTGAAACAATAGACTATTTAGAAAGAAGAATATTCTCACTCGAACCCTTTTTGTTAAGGAAAAAGATTTATCAGCGTAATCAGTGTGTTTTTTTAATTTCGACGGACTCTCTTAAAATATGTGAGATAAACTTCTCTAATTTATGAAAAATATTAAAGTATGGTCTCTCTAATTCCTTTTTAAGTTTTAAATTTAGTATAACTAGTTGTTGCTAGAAAACTACTAGTTATACTGAATTAAAACATGCTTAAGTCAAATATGTGTACAACAAAAAAATATAAATGGAGAATAAAAAGAAAAAAAATTTAAAAGAACAATTGTTTTTGGCTAAGAGAATGAGATTTGTCAATTGATCAGTCAATACTAATTAAAATAATGAAATGGCATGGATTATATATATACATTTTTTTTTGTTCCAAAAGAAATTTATAATAATAACTTCATTTCTTTTTTCCATTTTTCTGCCAAGATATATCTTAATGAAAATCTTTTTGATAAAATACTTATACTTTACTTTGAAAAATAAAAAAAAAAAATTATTTTATAATAAGTTCTTAGTCTGAATATTTATCTAAATTAAATCCTTCGATCAATAATATTGGCAATCGAACCTGAAATCATTCTCTTAGAAGAATGGATGTTATCGGCTGGACTAGCCTTACCTGAACTCACTTTTGTCAATAGCAACTGTCAAACCAACCAAATTGACCTACATATAATCATGAAATTAGCCTAGAAACTAATAATTATTAGACTAAATAGATTTTCATGGATGCATAGTAATTAAATAGATATATACTCTCCTAGCTAGATCTTTCACTATATATACAGAAATCATGTGTTCGAGAATCTAAAAGGGAATGATGAAGCTCTCTTACAAAAATATGTTACTGTCGTAGACTTTATACATAAGCTCTCAAAAACTTGCATAATGATGGAGAGGCAATGAAAACCCTAGTGGCATTATGATGAGGGTGCATGCATGAAGCTATCAATTACCAAGATATACAAGAGTACTGTTGATGATTGCATGAAGTGGGGGGTGTCAACTTTTTGTTAATTTCCTCTCTCCTTCTTTTGCATGGAATTGAAACTGTTGGGCTTTGTAAAACTCTCTCTCTCTCTCTCTCTCTCTAGTTCATGTTAGGAAAAATTTTCCTTTTAGGTTTAGGGCACAGCTTCTTATGCAGAGTGTTGATATTTGAAAGGAACATGCATGCAAAGTGTGGTGATGACAAAAACAAAGATACATTATGGTCTATGATTATTGATTATATATATGCAGTGTTTATTCAGATATTGTGTAAATATCTTGGTTTTTGACACAAATAAACCTTTCCAAGCTTTAGCAATCTATGTATAAATTGTAGCTAGCCAGCTTAATCACTTATTAAGACATTATGCTATCATAGAGGAGCTTCGTAAGCACTAAAAACATAATTATGGTTCCCATAATGTTTCTTTTTTTAAAAGCATTTTTTTGGAAATTCTAAACAAGCATACCACTTGACTTAGTGAGCACCATTTGTTTAGTGAACACACCTTTTCTTGTAAAAAATAGAGGTTTATTTTTAGTGAGCACCATATTTTTTCAGTATTGCCCCTCTTAAACCCTTCTCTATTTTCTCATCCTCCCCTTTCAAACCCTAATTTCCTGTTGAGGGGAGTTTCAATGTAATTTTTCTAACCCTAATTTCTTTTTCATTTAATTCATAGAAATTTCCTTAAGATTTTTAAGTAATAGAAATAAATTGGACACAAATTAGGATTAGACTAGAGGTTGGTATTATTGATGAATTATTTAAATAAATTTATATGGAAAATTATATTTTAATGAATGGATTCAATATTGAGGGGAATAGAGTTTGGAGTTTAGGGTTTAAAAATACAAAAATTTGAAAAATTATGTGTATTATATGTATGCTTGAAGAGAGAGAAAGTAACTGTGTTGGAGAAGAAAAGAATAGGATGAAGGGTAACTTTGTCAAAAATTATCATCCTTGTAACTCTTTACAACTCAGGGTGTAGTGCTCATTGAGTCAAGTTATGTGCCCATTTAGAATTTTCCCGATTTTTTTTAAATAATTAACTGTAGGTTTACATGATAGACAGCATACTATAAGGATGAATTCTACTACAAAGAGAAAAGAAATTTCTGGACTAGGAGAAGTAAATCTCGTAATTGTGCTGAAACACGTAATAAATATTTAACAAGTTACTTATAGCCTCCATCTAATTATCGTAACTAGCCTATATAAATTTAATTCAAATATAGATCACTTCTAGTTCTAGAGATGGTAATGGATACGTTTATGGGCTAAAATTTGGTTCGTCCTATAGAAAATCTTGAATTTAAAATAAAATTTTTATTTTTTTAATTCAAAATTTTATATAGAAAGAACCAAAATATAATACATCTCTTTCACTTCTATATTGTTGAGTTGAAATGAACTCGCAGTTGCTCATGAGAGAAGGAAAGTGATCGTGCTACACGTGCTATACTAATAAAGTGATAATTGATATCTCACCAGAATTTGCATTCAAAGTATGTGAGGGGTAACAAATAATAATCCATAAGCATCTTTATTCAAATATTGGGCAATCTTTGGTTTGATTCAACCTTTTTAATCTCTACTTTAGTGATCAATGGATAATTCTCAGCTAGCTCAATCGCAATCGGCTAAAGAAATTATATATCATATCATAGGGTAGCAAGGCACTAAAAACATAATGCAATGATTATGGACACCTTAATGTTAATCTCTGTAATTAATTAGAGATGATAATGGACATATCTATGGGCTAATTTGTAATCCACCATATTCAAAATTTTTAATTAAAAATAAAAAAATTATTTTTCTAATTTAAAATTTTGAATATGGGAGACCGAAATTTGACTTGTAGATCTTCTCATCCCTATGATTAATACACAACCGATCCACATACTGGAAATTCTATTCATGCACACCACTTTGCTCAAAACACCCACCTTTCTCTCTGCTCTCATTTTTTTAATTTTGAATCATTACATATTTACTTGATAGACCTATTTTTTCTTCCAATGCTAACCTTTTCTCTCTCACTTCTTTTCCATCTTATTTCATCGTGCTCGGATATTATTATTGGATCCAAATGAAACTTGGTCGGATATTAATATCCGACCAGTATTCAGTTGGATTGGATACTAATACCCGATCGGTTGGTTGTGTAGGGGCAATTTAGTAAAAAAAAATGATTGATAACTTATATATATATATATATATTTTTTTAAGATTCAAATGTCTACAACTTGAGCAAAGTGGTGCGGCTGAATAGAATCTCTCCACACACACCCATGCACCATCCCCTCAAACACAAGCCATTCGCTTTATTGCAAACATCAGACTGTTGGGCTTTCTTGTAGCCTCACTAGTTTTGAAAAGAGATTTAGAGGCCCAGATTGAATTCTTTAGGCCTTGACTTAATGGGTCCAGGCACGCTGAAACTAAAAGTGAACTGGCAACTCATCCGCTGAAAGACTATTAAAAAGGGGCAAAAAACAAAAAAAGGAAAAAAAGAAAAAAAGAAAAAGAAAAAATATCTGCTGAATTTGTTGTTTACTGTCCATAAAAATCTCAAGATATCAGAAAATCCCATAATACTATGTAAGAAAATTTATGTGAGCTGAAAAATAGTATTCTCATTATTTATTTTGAATTTTTTTTTTATCATGATCTTTGTCTTCCTAGATTTTTTTTTTTTTTTTTTAGAATCAAATTTTATAGATTTTGTAATTCATTTATCAAGTAGATCCATAATATTTCGTTACCAAAAATCGTTAATTTTGTATCAACTTGCCAAAACATTATTAAATCTTTAGGAATTATATATAAATAAGTCCTTGAGATCATATTTCAAGAAAAAAAAATGAAACAGAAATATTGGAGATAATAAAAGTAAGATGGCAGTACAGAAAACTTACTTGGTTTTAGGCATCCATACTAAGAACAAAGTTATTCGGAAGTCGAGCTATCTTGGGTAGCTCGTCACGGTATCCGAGTTATCTGAGACTTGAGCTGTCTGGACAATTCATTGGGGGTGTGGGAACGGAGCCACTGATCTAATATTTTTTTTCTTTATACTATAATAATATGAATTCAATGATAAAATTATAATTTTGCAAGTTATTACATGATCGTTATATAATTATTAATAACGTAAATTTTACTGAATGATTAAAGAAAGGAGTTTTTAGAGAGGGATTCACAAAAATGTAATATCGAAGGGTCGAAAATATATTTTGGTATTGACTCTTGAAATTAAAAGAGGGTAGACTTAAAATTTGAGAAGGTAAGATATTAACATTATATACATTCCGTTTTAAAAAGGATTATGAGGGAAGGGGACTATCCATCTTGGGTTCGCTGTCCATCAAAACTCATTGGTATCTTTAATTTAACCTCAAGCTAAAAAAAAAAAAAAACTTTTTACAAATAAGTTTCTTAACAAAATTTTATTTTCTCAAATTTTATTCCATTATTTTTTCAAAACTGTATTTATATATCATTCTAAAACATAATTTTCTATATTTATATTTTTTTTCTTATCACTCATTTGTTTGCTCAGAAAGAAAAGAAAAATTAAATAAATGCATATTTTCAAAGAATAACACAAGGTCAAGCTCATGCCATTAGGTAAAATCCATGGGCTTGCATGTAAAAAGTCTAGAATTAACTATCAATTCAATGGGAGTTTCTAAAGTAGCACACCTTTTTTCCTACTGCTGGCCTAATAACTGTGGACAGGCTGGAAGTCCCGACTAAATCCAGCCTCGGCTAGAATTGGGAGTTTTCAAAGGAGCACGCCAATTTTTCTAGTGAGCCTATTTTTATATATTTTTTTTGTCCGGATTTAACGTCCGGACAGTTATAAAATGGGCCCCAGTAAAAAAACTGCTTGCGCCTTTGGAAACTCCCCTCCCGAGCGATTCAGCGATACAGAAGTTGGGCCGGGTCTGGGCTTATTCTGTTACTCCGGTTCGCCCGTTAGCCCACAACCCGGTTAGTTATAACTAACCGGTTTGGGAAGGGTCCTCGGAGCGGACCCTGACACCTCGCGGCCTCCCTTGACCCCGCGATGCCGCCCCTTATGTACTCAAAAGCCCTTGCTCTCGACCTCCAGGGCCACAAGATCCCAGCTTTGCGATCCCTTGACCTTGCCCTAACCCCGCCGCGGTCCAAAACCCTAGGGGATAAGGAGAAAGCGGATGCTTTGATTGAGAGGGCGGAACTGCATCCGGGGGTGAATCGGCGGAGGAGGGTGGATCTGGCGGTGGCGGATTTGGTGGAGGCGGCGAGGACTGGGGAGAGGAGCGGGAGGGGGCTGGGGCTGCTGGGGGAGTGCTATGAGCAGAAGGGGATGGTCGAGGAGGCAATGAGGGCGTATGAGGAGGCCGTGGAAGTCGACGGGGGGTTGCATTCGGCGAGAGAAGGGTTGGAGAGGCTGCGAAAGCTGGGATCTTGATGGAGGTATTTTTGAAGAATTTGGCCGTTTTCTATTTTTTGGTGTGTTGGGTACTATTGTTATTATTATTGTAATATTGATCTTTTATGTTCATTATAAAAAATCAAAATATCTTAATATGCAGTGCAATCTTCAGCAAGATAGGCTTTAACAGTTGAAAATGTTTGAAATTACTTGTTTGGGGAAGGATGTTCAATGGCTAACATCTGATAGTCTTGCATTGTCAACGTGAGACAAGCTCTTCATGGATTTGTGTCAGTCACCTGTTGTCTAATGCAATAGAGAGCAATGCTATAAGATCTGAATCATTCAATTGCTAAATTGTGAGTTTTGTGAATTCGACTTGTTTTGATTAACTCAATTGTTAGTCTCCTAGATGCTATTATGGAACACAAATAAAGTGTTAATCCATAATCTGCCATCAATATCCTGAGGTCTAGATATTTTGTACCTTTCTTTAAATTTAGGTTATGCATTGTAGAGTAAGTACTTTTTATAACAATAGTCCACCTGTAAAAGACCAGTAGCACTTATTCTCTTTGATTTCTACTATGGCTAACTCGTTCCTGCATATTCTCAGTTTTGTTTCTTTCCTGTTGCTTTAGCCTCTCTTGATTCCCAGCTTTTATATATATATATATATATATATATATAAGGAAACGGCAAATTCATCGACAGTGAAGGGAGTTCCTTCACCGCTACTTAGGTGGTCCAATAAAATTATTACAGGTGGCGCCAGTTAAAAGATGGTTAAGAGAGTTTTTTTATCTGTTATTTTAAGTGACACTACGTGTAATAATTTTATTGGGCCACCTAAGCGGCAGTGAAGAAACTCTCTTCACCGCCGGTGAATTTCCCATTCTCTCTCTCTATATATAATATAAATATAATAATTAGAAAGAGAAAGATTCTTAACTTAATTGAAATTAGTTCTCACACTTGGTCAATAGATTCATTTTTGTTATCTCAGCTAAGTACGGAAATTCAAACTTATGCTATGAGAAGTCATCATATATCACTAAGATAAACCTCCATTGTTAATTTAGCGAACTTTAAGAAAAATCCTGGAGAAGTTACTAGGTAAAGAAAGCAAAAACATAGCTCTGCATTGAAATTAAACTACAAAGGCATTCCCTGAAAGTTTGTTTTGTATCAATTGAATGTGGTTAAGCTCAAAGTTTGACGATCTTCTGTGGAATGTGTGGGTATCATAGTGATTGCATGGTATAAATGTGCTGTTATCTGAAATTAGCGTCCAATTTTTGTCGCATTCAATGAATTTAATCGTGATGGTCTGTATAATTAGACCTGCCTATCGGGCCGTGCCCGGCCCGGCCCGGGCACGGCCTGTGCCCGGCACGTCCCCCAAACGGGACGTGCCGTGCCACCGGCACGGCACGGTTGCTCGGGCCTAGGCCTGGGCTCAGCAAGCCGGCACGGCCTGGCGGGCCCGTGCCATGCCGGGCCGAACCGGCCCGAGTTTTTTTTAAAAAAAAAAAAATTAAAGAGGAGCTATGTTACTTCATTTAACTAGATTTAAAAAGAAGTAATAACAATAAAAACAAATATTATATTATATTTAATCTCATTACATTCATATAATTACTCTATAAATCTCTTTAGAAGTTATACAAAACCCGAAGAGAAGGGAGAGGACCCTAACCGTCACTCTCAACTTGTTCTTAATATATTTTCTAAGAGATTTATGAGTTAAAAATTACAAAAAAAAATTGAATTTACATGAAAATCCTTACAAATTTAAATACTTTTAATCAAGTTTAATTTTCTTCTGGTAAGCCTAAGCTCTCTAGTATAACTTTATTAGTCAAGTCATGTTCCCTATCTTCTGCGTCGTACCAGTCTTTCAAGCAGACACATATCTCCAATGTGTCCGACGCCATTGAGGTTTTCAAGTCCGTGAGCACTCTACCACCTGCGCTAAAAGCAGACTCCGATGTTACAGTAGACACTGGAGGAGTTAGTAGATCACGGGCCATGTTGGAAAGCACGGGATATATTTTTTCCTGTGATTTCCACCATGCCAAAATATCAAAGGATTCATAATTTTCAGGAGATGCGTTATCTTCATAGTTAGCTCTCTCTAAATAATAATGTAATTCATTAAAATATGTACTAGTTTATCTTGCCTTTTTTCTGTGAAATACAGATGATATTATTGGATTACGAATTTCCTTAGTAGATGGTTCTTTTGTAGTTTGTGTTGGCACACCATATATATCTTCATATGTTTTATACATAATATCTAAACATGTTTTAATATCATTAACTAAATCCCTCACATTATTTTCATAAGACATATTTATATAAAATAAATCTATTAATATTTTAAGTCCATCTAACTTATAACGGGGATCCACAACAGTTGCAAAATATAATAAGTATGGAAAATCTTTAAAATATTTATTAAATTTAATTTCCATAGGTTAAACAATACTTTCAAGTATAGAGTGATTTCTATATTCATTAAAAACCGAACTAATTTTGGTTAGATAATATAATGCAATGTGTGTAGTTGGGTAATAAGTTCCTGACAGTGCTCTAGATGTATTTTCAAATTTGCCTAAAAACTTAGAAATGCAATGCAACTGGTGTCATTCATTATTATCTAAACTATACATTGGTGACTCCATTTCATTAAAAGTATTTATTATATTTTTATACTGAATAGCTATATTTAACATTTTATATGTAGAATTCCATCTTGTTCTAACATCTATAGGTACAATTTTAGGTGATATTTTCAAATTTTACATATTTGTTTAAATACTTGCCTTCTTGGCCCACCATCTTTAATAAAAAGTAATCTATACCTAAGTTTCATTAGTAAATCATTTACTATTTTTAATCTATCTTGAACGCATAAGTTTAGTATGTGACAAATACACCTAACGTGGAATAATTTTTCATCTAGAATTGGTTTTGTCATACTTTTAAGAATTCTAATTGCGGTCGTATTTTTAAAAGCATTATCCAAAGAAATGGTAAATATTTTTTTATCTATTCCAAAATCTGAAAAAACACTTAGAAGGGATTGTGATAAATTATGTGCATTGTGAGGAAATTCAAATACCCTAAACCCTATTATTCTTTTCTGTATGCACCATTCTTGATCTATATAGTGTGCCGTTACGCATAAATAATTAGTCATATTTTTAGTTTCCCAACAATCTGCAGTTATAGCAACTCTAAAAATTAAAAAAGTAAAAATAGCTATTAAAGTGTCTCTCTGCTCTTTATATAGTTTGAACATGTCGGATGTACAAGTTGAACGTGGGACTTTTTTATATTCGTCAGTAAATGCTTATTTATAAAATTTTTCAAATTTGCGATTTTTCGAAAAAGTAAATGATTGTTCGTCATGTATTATAAATCTTGCTAAATGTTCTCTTGTTTTAATTGGATCATATTTACGTATATCTAATGATCCACCAAATGTGCTTATTTGTTTTTGATGTGGTACATTTGGTGGGTGATTTTTTTCTAGGTGTCTTTTAAGATGACCCGTTCCGCTACCTAAAAGAAACGAATAAATTTTATGACAGTGTTTACACTTAGCTTTTCTAATATTGTTTTCTATTAATTTTTCAAAATGTTTCCATATGTCCGATCTAACAGCTCTAGTAGATGTGGTAGTTTGTATTTCGGGTATGGTTGTATCAGTTGGTTTTTCCTGAGATACAGAAAATGGTACTTGAGCAGGTTGTTCTAAGGGATGACATAGATTTTGATATTCTTCATCAGTTAAAAAGGGAGTAAAAGAATCCGTGGCTTGAGAGCAAGACATTTTATTAAAATCCCAAAAAAACAAATTAAAATTCTCAAAAAAACTTTAAATTATAAATACCTGTTAACCGCTGAACTATTTGAGAGAGAGAGTGAAATATCTAGCTAGAGAGATGAAACTGGAAACCGAAATAGCGAAGAAAATCTTGCTTCAATGAGAAAACTTGCTTGGATCTTGTTTGGAAGACTTACTTCCTTGAGACTTCTTAATCACTTGATTGAAACTTGCTACTTGTTTTGCTTGAGACTTCTTGAGAATTAAAGATTTTAGGAGATTTTTGAGAATGAATTTGGTGTATAAGAATGATGAATGATAATAGAAGAGATATTGAGGTATTTATAGAGAAAGAAAGGTTTTAATTTGCAAAAAAAATTACAAAAACTCCCCAAAGGCTATTTTGACCGTTGGGGGAAAAATCTGCAATTTTTTTTGCAAGAAACCCCCAAACGGCTATAAAAATAGCCGTTGGAGGGCTATTTGCAAAAAAAAATTGCAAAAACCCCCCCTAAACACCCCCAACGGCTAATTTTTAAAATATATATATATATATATATATATATATATATATATATATATATATATATATATATCTGTCGTGCCGGGCCGGACCGTGCCACCGGCATGGCCGGCCTCGGCTCGGGAGGTGCCGGGCCGGGCGTGCCCAACGGGTCGTCCGGCCCGATAAACAACCCTATCTGTATTGAATTTAATAATTGGTCTGTACTGTTACTACTGTATTTAACATTTGTTCTTTTTGGTGATTGTTTTTGTTGTATCAGAATTCTAAAAATTGAGATGAGATATTTCATTTATAAATATGAAGTTGTAAAGCTGGCACTCCCATATATGAGTTGTTTAATCATGATGTCAATATAGCTATAATTTCCCCTAATATTTTTTTTGCTTGTATGTTTTTCACGTGTATACACTCACTAAATGGGGTTTAATTCATAATTATCATGATTATAGGAGTTCTATAATCATGATTTTGGCATATTTTTATATGTACTTCACAAGTTTCTATCATAACTTCCATACCGTCCATTAATAGAATATGAAACATTGCCACATATTTACACTCACTAAATGGGTTATAACCCTCAGTTTTCATAACGATAGGTGTATTATAGTCCATTTTTCTTATTTGTTTATATCTTTACATCTATTTAGCAAATTTCTAGTTTGATTTTCAAAGTAATCATTAATATAATTTGAAACTTTGTCACATGTATACACTCATGAAATAGGGCTTAACTCTCAATTTTTCGTAGCTATAGCTATAGAACAGCGTTTCTTATTTTGGTTTATTTTTTTATATGTATTTATCAAATTTTTAGGTAACTTACAAACTATTCATTAATCAAATATGAAATTTTGTCATGTGTATACACTCTCTAAATGGGGCTTAACATTAAATCTTCATAATTATAGGAGGCCTATAAATGCTTTCCTGATATTTTTACATGTATTTAGCAAATTTCTATCGCAACTTTCAAACCTTTCATTAATAAAATATGAATTTTTGCCACATGTGTACACTCACGAAGTGGGGTTAAGGCCTCAATTTTCATAGCTTTAGACCTCTTTTCGTATTTTGGTATGTTTTTACACATATTTAGCAGATTTCTAGCGTAGCTTCTAAATTTTCTATTAATAAACTATGAAACTTAGTTACGTGTATGCATTCGTTACATGGGGCTTAACTTTAAACTTTAAAACTATAAGAGTCCTTTAGAACTATTTATCTTATTTTGTCATTTTTACAATTATTTAGTAAATTTCAAGCATAACGTACAAAGAATTCATTAATAAAACATTAAATTTGCCACATGTATGCACTCACAAACAAGGCTTAACACTATTTTCATACCTTTAGAAGTCATATAAACCGTTTTTCTTATGCCACGTGTATCATTCACTAAATGGGGTGTAGCCCTCAGTTTTCTTAACTATGGGAGTTCTCAAGAATCATTTTTCTTATTTTGGTACATTTTTCTGCATATTATGCAAATTCCTGCATAACTTCCAAACCATTACTTCATAAAATATGAAACTTTGCCAAGTTTATACACTCATGAAATGGGGTTTAGCTCTTATTTTTCATAACCATAGGAGTCCTATAAATGTTTTTTATTTTATTTTTATTTTTTATACGTATTTAACAAATTTTTAGTGTAACTTCTAAACCATTAATCGATAAAAAGTGAAACATTACCATGTATATGTACTCACTAAATGGTGCTCAATTTTGAATTTTCATAACTATAGGAGTCTTGTTGATTGGTTTACTTATTTTGAAATATTTTTACTCATATTAGCAATATTTTAGTATAACTTTCAAACTGTTTATTAATAAAAATTGAAACTTTGCCATATATATATATATACATTCACTAAATGGGCTTAACTCTCGATTTTTATAATTATAGGAGTCATATAGAACCGTTTTACACGCATGTAGAGAATTTCTAACGTAACTTTTAAACCATACATTAATAGATTATGAAATCTTAACATATATATAATTAATATATACACACACATATACATATATATACATACATAAGAAAATGGGAAATTCACTGACGGTGAAGGGAGTTCCTTCACCGCCGCTTCGGTGACCCAATACAATTATTATACGTAGCGCCACTCAAAGGGAGGCTAAGAGAGTTCTTTTATCTGCTATCTTAAGTGGTGCCATGTGTAATAATTGTATTGGGCCACCTAAGTGGCGGTGAAGGAACTCCCTTCACCGCCGGTGAATTTCCCATTTTTTCTACATACATACACACACACACATGCACGAGATGAGGCTTAATCTTCAATTTTCATTACACACACATTCACGAGATGGGGCTTAATCTTCAATTTTCATTAATTTCTATTATCTGCTTTTTTATTTTGTCGAATTTTTGCACATATTTTAGCGTATTTCTATGGTAACTTCATTATATAAACTATGAAACTTTGCCACATCTCTATCCTCACGAAATGTGGCTTAACCCTAAAATTTTATAGCCGCAAGAGTCCTATACTCCATTTTTCTTATTTTGCCTTATTTTTACACACATTTAGCAAATTTCTATTCCAAACCTTTCTTTAATAGAGTATGAGACTTTGCTACGATTGAACACTAACAAAATGAGCCTTAACCCTCAATTTTGATAATCATAGGAATGTGATAATCCACTTTTCTTGTTTTTATAGTATTTTTACACGCATTTTTAATAGTATTTTTAAGCACATTTCGGGAATTTCTAGCATAACTTCCAAACCTTCTACTAATACAATATGAAACTTTGTCATGTGTATATACATTCATGAAATGAGATTCCATAGCCATAAGTCATATAGTCTAGTTTTCATATTTTGGCATATCTTTTTTCAAATATTTTGATGAATGCTTAGAGTAACTTCAGAACCATTCATTAATAGAATATGAAACTTTGCCACGTTTATACACTTGCAAAATGGGGCTTAATTCTCAATTTTCATATCCATATATCTTATAGTCCATTTTTTCTAATGCGTATTTAGTAAATTTCTAGTGTACCTTACAAATCATTCACTAATACAACATGAAAACATGTATATAATCGTGAAATGGGGCTTAACTCTCAATATTCATAACCATAGGAGTCCTATTATCCAGATTTCTTAATTTGTCATATTTTTATGCGTATTTAGCTTCTAGCCTAACTTTCAAACCATCCATTAATATAAGGAAGCTTATGGCATATGATTGTGCATATGATTAGCCGTGTAGGTAACTGTTACTGTAAAACAAAAAATTCTTTGTATCTACCTCTTGTGCTAGTTCTCTAGATGGATAGCTTAGATCAAGCTATGTAATCATTCGTGCAAATTTAAAAAATATTTGTGGCAGGTTTAGTACCTGTGAATTTATAGAAAAAGATTGTTCTCTATTGTGCATATCATTAGCCGTGTAGGTAACTGTTACCATAGGACAATAGAGAAAAATTGTTCGTATCTACCACTTGTGCAACTTCTACGGATGGTTTTTTAGATCAAGCTATTTAATCGTTCATGCAAATTTAAAAAATATTTGTGATAAGCTTAGTATCCGTTTATGCGCAGCTGACATTGTTCTTATGGAATTGTTAGATTCATCAGTTCAATGAGATTGGTTCCAATACTTAGTTAATTGGCTCAGTTTTAGCTTGTGGCTTAGCAGGAGACATTAGGGACCAAAAATTAAAACTACTGCTATTAGAACTCATGTATCACTAAATTAAACAATTAAAGCTGTACCATTCTTATATCGATGAAACTTGAGAAATTCTATGAAAAATTATTGGAAAAGGAAGCAAAAGCAATGCTCTGTAATAGCCTAATCAAGAAACTAGCACAGGCAGCACAATAAGCATTGGCTTTTTCTTTGTGTTGACTGTTTAGATGAAAGCAAAAAAAGAATTGGGAAGAAAAGATTTGATTATCGGTTATTTAATAAATTTTGACATGTTTAAAGCCCTACACCTATATCAAGCAGCTATCCCATAAGGTTAATAGGCTCATAAGTTTCACCAGCATTCATTGCATGAGCAAGCCCTGTCGTTGAAGTGGTGAAATGGCTACTATCTTTAACTATAATCTACAACCATATATCTTTGAGGTTAGCTTTGTGGCAGAATGACAATTTCCACAAACTGAAACCTTTCTGTATCCTAACGGTGGACCCTGAACTACTGATTCAGGCAATTGCCAACTTCGTGCCGTGGGGACACAAGGCTGCTAAATATAGAAAAAGTTTCTCTACCCATTTGATAAGGCTTATGGTTAAGGCTTTTCACAGTCCCAAGTCGTCTTTTCTATATAGGTAAAAAGTTCCTCTAAATCTATCTTGGGGCGCATTCAGCCTGTTTCCATCACATTCCAAGTACGACCCTCGCCATTTGCTACCATTTCCCTCAGTTTGGTCTCAAAAGTCGAACATTATGTGGACGATAACATTACTTTTACTAGCAGATAGAACTTCTTGATGTTTTTTTTTCATGTTAAATGATTGCACATGTAAATTTAAGCAATAACATTTCATACCAGTAAGTAGAATTATGAATATATATTCTTATACTGTTGTTATACTTAAAGAATTGTGAATACCCCAAGTACTTTGTTGTTGTTGTTGTTATACATTCTTATACTGTGTTATTCTGAGCTTACGCTATTCTTGATTTCTGCAAAACGACTTGGATATGTAAAAATTAACTGCTACAGTTTCTATAAGTATGTAGAATTCTCAATATAAGTACAGAAGCTTACTTCTTTCTTTTTATTAATTAGCTCCGTGTAGAAGCTGAGCTCTTTACTCTTGTACCTTATCCTGCAACGCTATGCTTCTTTGTGGATTGTTAGTTTTACGTATTCTTTGGTGATGACTCCAGAATGTGTTGAAGATATCTTTGTATACTATGATATCCTTTTTTAAGTAATCAGTGATTGATATTGTGGGGTTGGGGTTGTTTTAAATCATATTTTGGTGCATATCTTATGCTCTAACTTGGGAATATTGTATAGGCCCATAGGCATTAGCTCCTCGTTGCAGCGACATCAGTAGATTATATCCTGTTATTCGTAGGCTGATTATTTGACCACCTGACTGGCAGATACCGAATAAGGTAAAGTCACACGAACTTCTACATCATGTTCAAGTCAAGGTAATTGTCTTTCCCAGCATACTCGTAGCTGCGTAGTGGCCATCTTGACTCTGTTGAATCCATTCCCATTCAATACTTCTACAGAGGTAGCTTAGTTTAACAGTCCCATGGCACTTGTTCACTATCGGAACTTCTTCTGATCAGTCTATTTGTCTTATCAGACAATGCTTTCAATTTCTGAATGCTTGCTTGTGTGTGCATCTAGTTCTATTTAATATGAAATTTCCAAACTGTTTTGTCCAATATCCTTAGAGCCCATATTATCTGGCTTAATGAATATTATATTGTTCTAGCAAGGATCATAATAAGCCATCTGTGTGCGTAACGTCTAAGATCTCCAACAGTAACATCACGTGCGTCGCAAATCTCTACATGTAATGAATACTAAACTTTTAGTTCATCAAAGAATAAAAGAAGGGAAATAAAGGAAATGCAAAATATTTTTTCTTATTTACGTTTCAGTTGAAAATTTAAGAAAAAGAATAAATAAACTTTTTCCATTGAAGTTCTCTGTTCCATTTCTCTTCCCTGATTTTCTCCAATCTAGTGAATTTTAAAGGTTAATATTTCTTTCACAGGTTTTTTTTTTTTTCCCTCCCCACAAACCTCATTAAATCTTCATTGGGTCAACATAGCCTAAAATGCATCTTGCACAAGTTTTGACATTCACCCAGAATTTGACTTCTGTTTAATTGTGTCTTATGTCTGAATCAAGGGGAAGAAGTAATGTTTATTTTTTTGTTTCGTGTGGCTCTTAGCAATTAGATTTAGCTGTTCACAATCGAAAAATACTCTTTCTTTTTGTGTGTGTGGTAAACTATGACCTGCTGCTGTTTCTATAGCTTGTGAATTACTTGGAGGAAAACATATGACTCCATTGGTGTATGCACAGGAATTGCAACTTGCTGCTTTTGCAATCTACTACAAAATTTATTCTTCTGCAACGATAATTCTATGCTTGTTCAACCCTATAGGGAACCAAACTATTAGATGGATCAAATATCTGAGTTGCATGTATTCTCTCATCTTCTTTGTTTTTTGTTATATTGCACTTTGTTTGGCTCATGTACATGGCTTGTTATCTTTGTGCTTTCGTATTTTGGTACTTCGGTTGGCTCATGTACAGGGCTTGTTTTCTTTGTATTTTGTATTTTATTTGGCTCGTGTACAAGAGCCTAAGTACTTGCCTTATCTAATGGGAAAAAAAATAAAATAAAATCTGTATATCTGTGTTACTTGTGCAAGGGGTGAAAATGATAGAGCTTTAATGTTCTTATACCTGGTGCAAGATTTTTGTGAATGTTACTGTGTTGGCTATGAAAGCATTGCGAATGTTGTTGATGAGTAGGGATGAGAATGGTCAGGTTAAATGGCTAACACTTGGCCCTTCCTATTCCGAAATTTCCAAAAGTTTTTGAATTGGACGGCTCAAGAGTAAGCCTTGGACCTGCCCATTTTCATTCAGATACCTTCTCCTGGTTCAGTGAGAGTACTGCAGGTTAAAAATCTTTTGAAATCAAACTTGCTGTTTATTGGTAAATTAAGTTATTAATCACATAGTTAACAAGCAAGTTGAGATAATTTTCTGGGGGTAAAAAATAGTACAGCTATTGTCAGTTTAAGTAATAAGCAGGCTGGGAATGGACAAAGTTCAATTAGCAGCTGCATGCAAACAGATGCCAGTAAGATTTATAAGATAGTTTGTATTCTCTCTCCTATATGAGCTTTTATGTGAGTCTGCAACAAATTGTTTTAATCTTCCTCCAAAGAAAAAGGAGGATTTACTCTAAAGTGGAAAAAGAAGAAACAATTAAAATACCCAAAGAGACTAATTGTGAGCCCATTAAGTTCTTGTGGTCTGTGATAACCGAAGTATAGTGCCACTTCGGATTGTCTAAATAAAGAAGTTGGATTCGATCTAACTTCTCTTCTTGGAAAGATGTATTTGTTATAAATACTTTCTTTTTCTAAAGAATGGAGAGAGGATTCTTTTTACTCCGGACGATTTTTGGCTTTGTAATGATGATCAAGTCTACTTAAAAGAGATTTGTAGTTTATAATCTCGACAGACAAAGAGAGATTGAGTGAGTATAATTTTTCTATCAATACAGTTGTCAATGGTCTGTTTTCCTTCGAGAATGCAGGCTCAAATTCATTTCTTCGTATCTTATTAAATTTTTGTCTTTTTCTCCCTATGCTTGTGTTAGTCCATTTCGGATCCAAACGGATCGTTTGGGAATTTAACTTGGATAATAGTGAGATCACTATGTGAAATAGTCTTGAACGTAGTTAGACCATCCATTGGGAAAGAAAGTTTTGGTCATGCAACAAGAAATGGCTTAAAATTACATCCCTTTATTAAATTAATGATAGAATTTTCTTTTTCAAAATAAAATTTAAAAAAATGATGGGGTTTCCAAATAGGCAAACTTACACGTGCGTGCCGGGTCGAACTACAGTCGAAACTCGCGACCCGAACGTACCCGCAACCGCAATTTAAGCGGGTTAGGCCAGAGCCTCAGAATTATCATCCTGGTTTTTTTTTTTTAACCCCTAAAAAATCTTCTTTTTTTTTTTTTTTTTTGTAATTTCTGAAGGAGGGAGAGAGAAAAGGTAATGGAATCGAATCAATAAACAACGGAAATCTGTTGCAATATGGGGATATGAGATCTTAGAGGAATCAATTATACTCACCTTGACTTGATTTGGATTTTGATTTGGATTTTAAAAACCATGATAAGTTCAGGACTTCGCCCGTCAATAAATCATTTTCTACTGAGAACCAGAACAAGATCGCAGCACACCAGGTGTCTTTTTCACTTAATCATTCTTTTATTTTATTTTTTTGGTTTAAATTATTGTTACGTCCCAATATTTTTCTGATATTAGGTTCCTGAAATTGTTTAACTGAGGCTAGTAAATCTCTTGTACAGTCAAATTCGCCTTCTTGATCTTGATATGAAATTGATTAATGTATTATTCAAGAATCTTGTATTTGTTTGAAATTCTTTGCCGTTAGTTCATTTTGTGCATTAGGGCTTAATTGGGTCTTAGGTCTTTATTTGATAATTTTTGCAGCTTTGATTGTGTTAGGGATGTCAATGCTTGTATCAGTACATTATAAAAAATTCTCATGCCCTCTTCTTTATCTGGAGAATTGTGCAATGGTTGTTATCGGGAAATTCTATTCACTCATGCCCTCTTATTTATCTGGAGAATTGTGTAATGGTTGTTATCGGGGAATTCTATTCACACATGCCCACCTTCTAAAGTTGTAAAAGAGTACAAGTTTGCCATTACTTTTTTGTCATCATTTCTTTTGCCCTGGTCAAAGATTAGTCCCCGACCGATGTTAAATCTATTTGGAGACTAATCTTTGACCAGTGTGAAAACGGCTTGGGGACTAATATGCTAGTGAGAAACGTGGGCATCTTGAGCAAAGTGGCATGCGTGAGTAGAATTTCCTCTTGTTATCATGCCCAATATGAATGTGGAATTCCTTGTAGTAACCTTATTATTATCACTTATAGTGAAATCTTTTCAAGTTGAATTAAGTTTTTCAAGAAGCCGGTTTTTTTTTTTTTTTTTTTTTTTTTTAAATGTTAGTCACTTGACCTCACTAAACCGATTGGGCGAAGTTCGTGAATCTTTGCTCTAAGCCTTCTCAATTTATATGAAGTGGCTGAGTTGATAGTGACTGTGGTCTGGTGTAGTGTGGCTAAATATTGAGGATGGAAGCACACAATGCATGCAGTCACAGTCTTCTTATCCAGTTAAGTCATAGATGACCAGGTTAGTAGGTGCCATATGTCAAACGTGGGTAAGTATGGTCATCGGGAAGATGCCAAATATCAGAATGGTTTCCTTGATCTTTGTAAACTCATTTAGGAATTGGTAAAAGGTGCGGTTGGTTGTCAAAGAGTGTGTTGGTTAAAGTTACCTCCAACACACCAAGAAGAATTTCTTATATCATAGAAGGTAGGAACTATCCAATTTATTTATTTAGAGATGTCGATGCTCTTTCATATTATTAATTAAGACAGTTTGGTTAAAGACAGGAACTTGAGGATAGTTACAAGGCATTTGACTTATGATGTGGTTATCACATGTTCAAGGCAATTCCTCTTACGAATACTGAAAGAAGCTTTCTCTTCCGCATACATCTTACAATGTATTAATTTGTCTAAATCAAATCTCATTTTCAAATTAAAAACTTGATGTGAAAATTCTACTGCATGTGTACAGTGTCGGCTGTAGTGCAAATAGGTCGTTCCCACGAGAATCTAAGGTGTTTTGTGTTCTTACTAATGCTATTATTCTAACGAGCTAATTAAGGATTCTAAGTCGATTTCGAATTTTTCTAATTAGCCTAGGATATAGAATCCACTAGTTCACAACCATGTATTACTTCTATTATCTTCTTACTATTATAAAAACTGATCTTTTAGTTTTAATCTTTATTTAAAGTACTCTAAGCATGATCTATCAAGTGGCGTACAAGTATAACTCATCAAAAATAATTTTCATAAAAATAAATTAAATCGTTAAATAATTCTATAAAGAAGACGGAAATCAACAACTTCAGACTCTAATTAAGTATAGGCTATAAAGAAACTTAACTCAAGTATAACCTATCAAAGTATTAATCTACGAGTTGTTGTATTTTAATATTTTCATTGAAATATCGTGTCTTTATTATTTTATTTTAGAAAGAAAACAATAAAAAGTAATTACATAGTGGAATACTAGTTTCATCTACATCCTAGATCTAAACTAAGTTAGCTATTTATGTTACTAATTAGAAAGATTATAATTTTATTATTAGAAAGCATTAAAATCCTATTTTTCTATGAAAGTTATTAAAAATCTACACTAGAAAGCAATTAAATCTATCTAAAAAGCAATTAAAATATTTCTACTTACTAGAAACCACTTCTGAACAATGGAGTCACATCTGGAGCGCGGTATGTCGGCCGTCACTCTTTCGACAAAACCCTAATCTCTATTGATTAATCAAGAGTACAAAATTGCATAAAAAACCGTAGGTTATAAAGACACGGCTAATATATAGGCCTCAGAAGACCAAATCCTAGTTTGAGTATAAGTGAATAGCTACAAATCGAAGACTCCGTAAAAATTTCATCCAATGGGGCCCCATAATGCCGCTAAATAGAGGCAATTGCCGCTAAACAGCTGCAAAACAGTGAGTTCTGGGCTTAAACTCTCTTCCCCATAAAGCTCTGGGGTTGTTCTTTTAATTTGAATAAGTGTATTTGGCTTTGGCTCCCATTGGCTTCATATTCTTATAGTTTTATCCTCTTTTAGCTCTTTTCTGGACTTGGTTTCCTAATCTGTCTCTGAGTTCAAGTCATCTCCTTATAGGAATAGGTCTAATCTGAAAAACACACTACAAATATCCGAGTAACATTATTTGTATACAAAAATAGATAATATGGAAGTTATAAATATGCAATGTATGATACTCATAATATTCCTTGATCCTTGTAAACTTATTTGGAAAGGAATTGGTAAAGGTGCAGTTGGTTGTCAAAGAGTGTGTTGGTTAAAGTTACCTCCAACACACCAAGAAGAATTTCTTATATTATAGAAGGTAGGAACTATCCAATTTATTTATTTAGAGATGTTGATGCTCTTTCATATTATTAATTAAGACAGTTTGGTTAAAGAGAGGAACTTGAGGATAGTTGCAAGGCATTTGACTTATGATATGGTTATCACATGTTCAAGGCAATTCCTCTTACAAATACTGAAAGAAGCTTTCTCTTCCGCATACATCTTGCCGTGTATTAATTTGTCTAAATCAAACCTCTTTTTCCTTTTGATGCTTTATCTTTCGGGGGAGTGCTAAATATGCTTCCATTTAGTTCGTGGTTTCATATCATGTTCAGAATGCAATTACGTGCATTTCATCGTTGCTTCTTGTGAATGTGTTGCATTTGACTAAATTTGTTTGAGAAGGCTGACTTACTTGTGAGCTAGCTGATCTTAAAGTTGTTTTCTAATCTAACCCAAAGTTTGGCAACTTAATCAGATGAATGGCTTAGCAAGTTAATTGTCACGCAGTTCATCATTCTTCCCTTGAAGTCTTCTTAGTTTAGTCTTCTATCTAGTATATCTTAAGTCAAGTAATGGAAGAATGACCATGTGGATGATACAAAAGATTAACATGAGTGGTCACATAGCGGAAGCATATCATTTGGTTAAATGGACCCATTTATTTCTTAAAGAGGAATTTAGACAAAGTCAGTAACAACACTTGGTTGTGATAGCATTGATAAATAGGTCCAGATCTCATGTCCAATAGGTTGCTTAGAATTTACTCCATATTAAGAGAGTGGGAGTTATGTGACTAATTCTCGAAAAACTCACAAGTGAAGAATAAGTTATATGTTGCTCTTTGTAGCATTATCTCTGTCATGTATGATGCATATAGTTTCACACATATACTTGAGCTTTGATTCAATAAATTATGCAACATTTACTCTTTGGTTGCTAGAAAATGATTAAGAAAAGTTAAAATATTAGAAGTGTATGGAACATATAAAAACATATTTATCCTACACTAAGCTCGAGTTGAGTTCAACAACAAAACATTTGGTTAACACCCTAGATTTTTTTTCCATGAAGAACTACAAAGCTTAAATTGAGGGAAACTATAACGCCCCACTCCTCACTAAACATGGAACGGAGTGCGTCACCGGCGGGCACGTGTGAATTGACGTGCACGAGGCTAATGAATATGTAAAAGTAGGAATGAATAAAGTTAAATTACAATTCATCTATCAGAATTTTGGGAGTTAGTCTACTCTTATATAGAAAGAAAGATATATATGTTTAAAACAGAAAGCAATAATTAAGAACTGATACAGAAGTTGGGAATTAAGCCCTCAAAAGAGGTATACATACCAAATCCAAAAATACAAAAAGTGGAGGCCTAGAAATTTACTGCTGCTCGGCCTGCTCCAGAAAGTACGGTTCGTGTAATGGCGGATTCTCGCTCACATTTTCAGTAGCTGCGCGTGTAGAGGAGCTCAGGGTCAAAACCGGCAAGTAAAACAATAAAAAATAGGGAGAATGTAATATAAACAAATAAGTAAGATATGAGTGTGGATATCAAAGTATGCGCATGTATGGAAAATATTACGATCAAGTAATAATATCAAGTTGGGATATACATGCATATCAAGTCTAAGGTAATATCTTATTTTAGTTTATATTTTGAACTAAATAGTGAAAAAATAGACTCGTATCGTGAAAGTATCCGTGCATACCCGGGACCCGGCCAAGATGCTAGCGCTGAACCAGCCGTGCCGGTAAGCACTCAAGCAGATACCGATACTGAGTAATCGTCGTCCCATCAACATGAACTAAATAAGAAATGATGGCTCAGTACCATCCGGGCGCCCCCGCGGATGGACTCCTATTTCGATTGCGCAACCTATCATAAACGTTTCACGATACAATTTTTGTCCACCCTTTAGTTATCTCATAACCCAAAGTTTCAAGTTATATTACATGGAAATCAATCCAGAATATGATGAACCAATCATGACAAGTTTTCTGCATAGACATGTCTAGTAACAAGTAAGATGTGGTCCATGTCAAAATCAAGTTAACAGGCAAGTCAGGATCCATGGCATTATGTGTATGTACTAATAAGGAAAATCCGGTATAATTTCATGTATGTTGTACAAGTGACTAGTATGTATATGTCAAGGCAAATATGATAGTCATAGAATACTAGAATGTGTTATGGAAATAATGATCATGTATGTAAACCGCACATATACAATTATGCATATAAAGACATATTAGAAAGTGGGTACTAAAGTGTAAAAATAGAAATTAAATAGGCTTAACACTATTATATCGATTACTTTAACAATATATGAATTTTCCAAATTCTAGTATAATTTCATGGTATGAAAAGTAGCAAATTTATTAAACATTATTAATGTATATATTTTTAAAGTGAACATGAATTAGTATAAATGAATCATGACCTAATGTAATAGCTTGCATAAATGAATTATTTTAGTAAATTTAATGTAAACTTATATGAAACTCTCTCTTTAAAACATGATAATGAATAAATAAATAAATAAATATATATATATACATATTTTCTAATGGCAAGTGGAAAATAATTTTTAAATCATTGTATTATACACATCCAATATGATGAACATTTATAAATGTAGCATTTTTATAATTTAAAAATTTAGCATATTGTTTAACTTTACAACTTGTAGTTTAAGAATGAGAGATTATAAATAAAAAGATAAATTTGATACATAAACATAGAGTAAAGTGTAAAAATCATATTTTTATTTTTCTACAATAATCATAGAGATTTTTGTATAGAGACATTATCTTTTTAAGTTTTAACAAATCAAGATTCTAAGTTAACCATAAACAATTAGAGTTAGAAAAAACATGAGAGTGGATGTGATTTTACTTGCCTTGATGAGTTAGGAAGATAAGCCTATTTTGAGGCTAAAAAACTTCTTCTCCTTTTTTTCTTCTTCTCTTTTCTTATTTTTCTTGTTGAGAGTTGGAGTAAAAAAAAGGAAGAAATGAATGAAATATGAAGGAGAGAATAAATGATGAGGAGAATAAATGAAAGGAAAAGAAGAAAAATATATAATAGATAAAGGAGAGATATGAGGCTAAGAGGAAACTTGTCATGCTTGGCCAAAGAACAAGTATGGTGAAGGTAAGGTATGGATGAATAAAAACAAAATAGGCATAGGACAAATGACTAGTAATAATAGGTTATTAGAGTTATTTAAGGTTATAATTTTAAATTAAACTAACCCAAATAAATTCAAACTTTATCTTTACAAGTCAAAAGAAGAGAGATTAGTCAAATTATGTGTAGGGCCCACCAGTGATTAAAATAATATTATTTTAAGTGATTATTCAGAAAATTTCAAAAACAAATCACCAAAAATATAGAAAAATGAGACGAACACAACGAATTCACTCTTGGATTTTGAAATCAGGAACATAAGTTATGATAGAAATTAGGTTGTTACAGAAACAGTAGCAAAGAAACATATAACCTATTAAATTGAACTTAAGTATATGATATTAAATCACAGCTAAACTATTCCTTTATTTTTTTTCTTTGGAATAGACAACATAGTTGAATCTCACCCTCTTGTTAGCTTGGGAAGAGAATTCATCTAGATAACAGGGTTATGTTGTAAATTTTGATCTCTCCTATCACAAGTAAATGCTCAGACAACTAACATTTGGACTGGTTCTTCACCTTCTATGTTAATTTCAAATTCCTATATGTTGCGGAGTTATCTACATCAAACTAGCATAGGTAAAATATATGACATGCAATAAACTGATTCTGAAACAAGGTTTATCGTATTTTGATAGAGAAAATGACTAATATACTATTGATTACAATGAACTATCCACCCTCACACTAATGTGCATGTTAGCAAAATAATTTTTATAAAAGCTTCTTACGACGTTAAATTGATAGTTTATGGAATATATTAGCATGTAACAAATAAAAAATTATCAATCACAATTTCCGAAGCTTATTGAAATGACTTATTTATATTGCTCTTGATATTTTATCATCAATAACAACTCTTATATTTCTCTCTTTGTATGTAATTCAAAACTTTCGAGACTAATTTCTCGGAGGGCATATATAGATATATGGAAGAAGGTATCTTGAAAAAACTCAACTTTTTCTTTACCTTTTTCGGGAGGTTTTGAACTTCTCTTGATTTTTTTGGCATTGATCATGCAAAGAACCAAAATACTTAAGTTTTACGAAATATCTTTTTCATCCTATATCCTTAGATATACAGGGAATCATTGGACCAGCCCCTTCCCTCTACTTGTTGAGAGGCGAGGAAATTCCTCCCATGCAATTTGCTAGGGCATGTTTCGTATGGAGTTTAGATTACTAGATGTAAATTTTAGGGCCTTGTTTGGGGATGTGGTTAAGTTATCCTTGGGGGTGTACACAGAGCGGATATAGAGCGAATATTGATATTATTATATTTGTATTATTTTTTTCTTCTGACTACAAATTTGAATATATATATTGCGTGGATACTAAATTTACTATCTATATTTGATAAAACCAAATACGAATTCATATTGAATTAAGATAATAAGCGGATATTATTAGCAACGTCAATAGTTTTAAAAGAAAAATAATAGCAATTCTCGATAATGTGTCTTTACCATCAGAGAAATGTTTCTTAATGCATTATTTATTCATTGCATTATTATTAATAGTCCTATGTATTCAGATGTTATTCGAATATTCAGATATCTGTTTGGATATGTCAAATATGAAAAACGTTATCTATAGTATATTTTTAAACAAAGAGGGTTTGAATATCCATATTCATTAAAATATGGATACACATTTGAATATAGATTGGATTATTTGTATTTGTTTACATCCCTAGTTATCTGACCTGCACTTTTTTGGAGGTAGGATAAAATTTTGAATTATAACAGCCCTGTTATCTTAACTTTAGTTCCAAAATGTGGAGGTATGAAAGTACCAGTCTTACCTCTGTTACTTCTTGACTCCATTTTTCTTAAAGCCAAGCACATCACACAGTTGGTGTTTAGATAACTAGAGTTAGTGACTTGAAAAATAAAGTTTGCATGACGTAAACCTCTACTAAAATAATTTTAGTTATCTAAACTTCATTACCAAATAGGGCCTAAATGGAGTTATGGATTATGCAAACTCCATTTTGTAACACTCTAGCTCTATTTTTCTAGTCTCTAATTTGTCATTGTTTTGGATTGTGTAAAATTAGAGTTAATGAGTTTTTTAGAGGTATGATTGGAGTCTTGCCACCTCCATATTTTGGAGTTATCTCAACTTTAGAGATGAGACAACTTTAATTTTCTAAAATCAAATTGTCTTGTCAAATGGTCCTCAGTTGGAATTTTGGATCTAAATTAACCTAACTTCAAAACGTGAAGGTAGTGTAACTTTGTTCTCAAACAGGTCCCGAGCCTTAGAGGCTACTTGAGCTTTGTTCAACAAATTATGCAACATTTTCTCTTTGGTTGTTAGAAAATAATAGAAGGTGAAAACATTAGAAGGATATCAGAAATAAAAAAACTTAACTATCCTACACTAAGGATGTGTTTTATTGAGGTAGTTGTATTTGGTATTTGCAATTAGGAGGAAAGTTTTAAATTTTTGTGGAAGCTCCTAATTTCTATGCAAAATTTCAAAATTGGTTCAATTACAATAAAAAATGTTAAATGGGAAAGAATTCTCTCCCAAATCCAAATTTTCTTCTGCTTCCAAATGCAAATACGAAATACAACTACACTCAACCAAACATACCTAAGCTTGAATTGAATCCATCAAATAGAATAGTAGGTCAGCCCTAAAGTATTCCCGTGAAGAATTACAAAACTTAAATGGAGGGAACCACTAGCAAAGAAAGTATAACCACTTAAATTGAACTTATAGTTATATATGATGTTAAATCATGGCTAAACTGTGTTTTTCTTTTCTTTTCTTTACAATTGACAATGTGGTTGACTCTCTCTCTTGCTAGCTAGGGAAGAAAATTCTTCAAATGACAGTTGTGATTTGAAATTTTGATCTCTCCTATCACAAGCAAATGCTTTAACAACTGGACTAGTTCTTCCAGTCCCACATATGTTACTTCAAATCCCTGTAGTTTGCAAACTTATCCACATCAAACTAGCAAAGGTAAAATATATGACATGTAATAAACTGGCTTTGAAACAAGATTTGTCACATTTGAGAAAGAAAAAGGATTAGTATACTAGTAAGCACATGAAGTTTCTTTTTCCATACTCATGTTATGTTTTTAGCAGAGTATTTTGGAAAAAAGAAGCTTTTTACCACATTAAATTGATATATTTTAGCATGTCAGAATCAAAATTTAATTATTAATCACAATATCAGAAGCTTTTACCACATTAAATTGATATATTTTAGCATGTCAGAATCAGAATTTAATTACTAATCACAATATCAGAAGCTCATTGAAATAACTTGTGTATATGGTTCTTGATATCTTATCATCAATAGCAATTATTATTGTTCTTTTTCTTAATATGTAATACAAACTCTATGAGATTGACGTTTTGGAAGGCAAATATAGACTTAATAAAGAAGGCATCCGTAAAGAAAAGAAACTCAATTTTTTCTTCGTTTTTTTTATGGAGGTTTAACTTTTCTTTGATTTTTATTGGCATTGATCGTCCAAACAGGCAAACATACTTTTATTTTTCATCATTTTCTCTTAAATATGAAAGGGCCCTTTGGACTCATTCCTTCTCTCTTTTTGTAAGGAGGAGATCAAATTCCTCCCATGCTATTTGTTAGAGGCATATGCATTGAACTTGTTACCTCTTGATGACAAGTCATTTGCCTTAAAAACTCTATTTCATCTACTTCATTTTTCAGGGAGTACTGTTGGTGCCTGTCTTTTTATATTAAAAAAATGCCAAAAAATGGTAGGGTTTATAATGATTCATAGATCCTAATGCCAAAACATTTTGTTAAAGAATGAAGGAATTCTCTCTTTTGTAACTTTAGTTTAAACTAAGAAACATGTTTTTTATTTTTCTGCAAGCAAATGTTTTAGCAATATGAATGAGCACGCCATTGAATAGTTAAAATTTCAAATATGAATTATAACATTTGTATTTGTGTTTTCTAACAAATAATAGTTCCCATGTAAACTGCTTGGTTCTAGTTTAGGTAAACTGATTACACATCTGAATCCCTCAATATTACTTTACTGCCACTCAAGTAACAGTGTCAAGTTTGTAATAGAGATGCACCTTGACCAATCAAAGGGCTCTTATTTAAAAGTAGTCACATCCCCTAGATTGAGTGGGGGGTTTTGGGAGGTGTGCATAAGTGGGTGGTGCTCAGCATAAAAAGATGGTGTAACTAAAAGAAAGAGAATTTTATCATTGTAATGACATCATCCACTGCCAGTTGCCAATGATCATTGCTGATGGCATGTGAGATACAGTCCAGCTCACAGGTTTCCAATTCTTGGTAACAAGTTCCAACACTGACTGTAGCATTCTCTGTATATAGAGTACAAAACTTCAAGCATAACTAGTACATATAAGAGATTCAACTTGAAACTTTAGTATAGTAGAAGTTCTAGACCAATGAATTTGCCCTTTAATCTAAGTTCCAATCGATTAAATTTGAGCATTGGCTATCCTTTGTGGATCCTCCTCTTAAAATGATTGAACCAAAAGCATAACCAACACATAAAAGATCCAACTTGAAACTTGGAAGCTTTAGATCAATGAATTTGTGCTTTTATTTTAAGTTCCAAACAATTCAAATTTGAACATTTTCTAACCTTTGACCATCCTCCATTTAAACCAAAAGTCTGAAGTATTGCTTTCATTGAATCATTTCATTTTTATCATTTCATTTCAGTTAATTTGTTCCTATAGAAGTCTAGCATTTCTGATCTGGGCCGATCTGAACAAGTTTTGACCTACAAATTGTGGCCTTTTCTTTTGGAGCAAGCTAGGATTGGTGGATCTATTTGCATCTATTTGAATTATTTTGTGTTAACTGATTCATTTATTAGTAATTTTTAAAAGTAAAAACAAGAGCATGGCCACCATTTTTTACTAAAATACATACATACATACATGCATGTATGTGTGTGTGTGTTTAGGGTTTAAGTATGTACGTAGGAATTATTGTGTCATATGTTGCATGGACGAATATGTAAACAAATATGCTGAAAAGATGGAGATATTGCTAAAGATGGTTGCACTGAAGGCTGTGGTGGTCATTATAGTATGAGTTGCCATAAAAGGCGAACTGTGGAGAGTGGTGAAGTTAAAGAGAAAAAAGCAATTGAGTAGTGTCACTGAAACCCTCCTCTTGTTTTTGGTCATGGTCATTGCATGGAAGCATTTCCCTAGGGGAATCGAATCAGCCCACAACTTCTCTTTCTTTCTTTACCTTTCTTTTTCACAGTTCACCCCTTCTCTTTAACTCCCCCCAAGAGAATGGAGTGCATATCATCCTATGGTTTTGAAACTCCCCATAATTAACACCATCATAGAAAGAAGAGGGGGCAAAAGCAAAAGTGAGCACCATTCAAAATAAAAACAAGAAGGGGGCCAGAAAAAGAAAAGGGAAGAGAAGTGAAGAGATTAGAACTTACAAAGGAAAAAAAATTAACATAACAAATGATAGAACTTAAACCAAAAGAGAAAGATGAGTTAAAGATGGTCAAAACACTCCTCGAAGACCTACTTCCATTATCCATCTTTAGCGAAACACCAAGTTTTCCTTTACTTGGCTTTCTTTTGGGCATTTTATTTATTCGTGGAAACAAATATGAAGAAGCTTTCTCCCTGTTCAAAAATTCCTTCAAAACTCTCAGCTTGTGTGGTGAAACAAAAAAAAAAAAAAATGATAATGGCTGTATTCTTATCTAATTCAACTTTAGTTGTTTTCTTTCTTTACTTGCTATTCTGTTTATTTATTCTTCTTTGGCTTTGGATATATAAACATATACCCTTATAACTACATGTGTATGTGCTATCATGTACATGTCCATACATGCAAATATTATATATATACTAAAATTTAAGTGTCCTTTGATTTCTTTTTCCTGAGAATAAGGTTGAATACTTGTGAACGTGTTTAATCTAGCTTTCTTTGCCTTGTAAATACGGAGCAAATAGAGACATGTATTAAAAAGTTAGGAATGATTGGTAAAGTCGCATCCCTTCTATATTTAGTATATGCATACATCAAAGAACTGGTTCATATAAACACAAATTCCATCAAAGTTGGCGAGGAAGCTGGCCACCATTTATGGGCAAACTTGATTCCTAGCTTGTCTCCACAACTTATTTAGGAGTTATAGCTCAGTTCATAGTTGAGAACTTTTCCTCTCTTTAGGAATATTCACTATGAATAATCTGTGAGAGCAATAACCATTGGATTTAAAAAATGAAACATGAAAGGCGCAGTTGAAGAACTCTTCAGGATGGAAATAAGATGGTGTGTTTCTTTCCTGTCATAGGTTTTCCAATGTGTGGAATATTCATTTGGTCTGGCGAGATTTATGTGTAGTTTTGTGCTCCTTGTTCCTCCTTATCCAATCCCAGGTCAATGTGAAAGCACCTGATTTCTGATCGTGCCCACAAGGACTCTACTTTGCGGTGCCAACTCAGTCTTACTGGACCCAAACCGAACCCCTTAACGGATTGTTCTATTATTGTGTGGGGACTAGAAACTTGATTGCTTACACTATAGCTTTCATTCAAAAATTTCATCTCCTATATGAAATCTTTTTGACCACTATCTTAGATTAGAGGAAATATCACTTTCACTAACGGGAAGGATGCCTTGTTGAAGCCTTGATAGCGAAGGAAAAAGTTTGTAGGAGTGATTATATTTGCCCTTTTGAATTATTGCTAAAGAGAAGGGAAAGAAAATCACGAATATAAGATTGGAATAGGTTGCCCAAATGAGAATTTGTTCTTGTGATGGGAGGATAAACAACACGTCAAACCAAACCCCACACCATCTCCTGAAACTGCTTGGCATCTAGGTTATGCACCACTCAGGGAAGGCAATATCCAACATGACAAATGGCAAGTGGGATCAAAATTCTTCTGATTATTCATGAAATTATTCTTACTATGCCTCAGTTAATATTTGTTGCTTATGCCAATGTGTGTTAAACTGAACTCTTTTTTTCTTTTTTTTCCTTTTTTTCTTTTTTCTTTTTTCTTTTTTTTTTTTTTTTTTTTTTTTTGAGATAGAAAGGATAAATTGGTCAGCCAAAATAAAATTGAACTTCTGTATGCAATTGGGAAACAATAAAATGTTAGAAAAAGGCTTCTTGTTCTTGTTGTTGTACAACACTCTACATTTTATTTCACAAGAAAATTGCTATTAGTATATAAGCTAGTTTATTTATTTAATTATGTTTTTTTAGCGGTGTTTTAAATATCAGCCACAACATTGATATGATGGCCGATATTGCGCTTTGGAACACAAAATACAATAGCATAAATGGTTTCATAGCGTTTAGTGTGTTTGGAAAAATAGCGGCGCAACAACGGCTTGGATCCCATTGTGGTCCATGTCATATGCAAACAACAGCCACTGTCTCGTTTTCTTTTGCTTTAATTTTTGCTTTATTTTTTATGTTATGGATAAAAAGTAAGATATTTTTTGTGTCAATTTGAAATTATAATTATAACTTCTTTGAAAAATTACTTTTTCTTCAATGCGACACCAAAATCAGTGTGATGCCAAGTTGTCGAGATTGGTATATCTTAAACTTATATAAATATATATATAATGCTTTATTTAGCTTTTTATGATGTATGCATAAAGTACCTTATTCATATTTATTTTCATATTTATTTTCTATGATGTATGCATAAACTCATATTTATTTTCTATGATATTTACATAAATTACCTTTTTCATATTTGTTTTCTATGATATTTGTATGTATATTTAAATTCCGATATTGCATCTGATATTTAAAAAATACCCCCGATATTTTTCCGATAACGATATCCACTATAAAATTTTCCAATATGATATTTCCGCTATAGTTAATATTTAAAACCTTGTTTTCGAGGAAATTTTAGCACAAATTTTCTAGTAATTTTATTTAACTAATTCTATAATAATATTTTTCAAGTATTATCTGGTAAAGTGATAGGTAGGATCTTTTTTGTTAGCTATCAAATTATTTGGTTTACATTATCTTTGTTATTATGTGTTAAGCACTAAAAATTAGCAGTTGTCACGAAAAGAATATATGTCTTTATAAAATTATTTATTGGAGAACCATGCCCACTTTACCCTCACTTATTGAGCATCATCCTGCTAGTAATTGAGATTTTGTTGGATTTTTTTTAAACAAGGATGTGTTAAGGTGGGAATCATGTAAAAGTATGGAACTCAGTGTAAGTAAAATTCCTCTCATCATGGTGCACATGCACTTAACCCTCTTCTCTCTCTGTCTAAAAAGATGTATTAAACAAGAGCCCTTTAAAACTCTCTCTCTCTCTCTCTCTCTCAATAGTTTTCCATCTTTAGCATTCCTCTCAATGACCTTTCTCTTCTTTTCTTTTCTTTTTTTTCTTTTTTTTTTTTTCTTCTTTTGGTTTTTTGTGATCCCATTATTCAAGAAGAGAACCACTGATTTTAAATAAAAAGAAGGAAAAAGGAAAAGGAGATATGAGAACATACCCGGGCCTCCACACACAATTTTGATTCTCTCGATTATTAAGGCTTTGGCCTAGTATAAAAACCCCCCCAACCCTCCTAGACTTAACCAAGCAACCTCAACATCATAAGCTCTTCCAAAGCAAAGCCTAGTCTTTTTTCCATCTCACCTTCAGGGTAAGTTTCCCTTGTTCACCTCCATTTTCTATGTTCATTCACTATGTGCAAATAGCTTGAGATCTACTACTAATGTAGTTTATGAAGATAATTTGTGGTTTTCATAGTTCTGGTAACGTTAGTACCTCTTCTATGTCAGCTATTATATGAGTGTCAACATATTTATATAATTGCATGGTACGGTGCAGGACTTGAGAAGATGAACAGGAAGCCAGGAGACTGGAACTGCAGGTCATGCCAGCACCTCAACTTTAGCCGCCGCGACTCCTGCCAGCGCTGTGGTGATCCCCGGTTGATTGGCAGCGACCGGTCAGATTATGCCAGCTTTGGTGGAGGGCGAGGGGGGTCCTCCTTCGGGTTCAGCGGCTCTGATGTCAGGCCCGGGGATTGGTACTGCCAGTGCGGAGCCCACAACTTTGCAAGCCGCTCGAGCTGCTTCAAGTGCAATGCTTTCAAGGATGAGTGTGCCATCAGTGGTGGCTTTGATGGTGGTGACATGCCAAGGTCCAGGGGTTTCGGCTTTGGCGCTGCCGGAGGAGCTCGCAGTGGCTGGAAGTCTGGAGACTGGATTTGCAACAGGTTGTTACTTGTGTTCATGTCTATCTTCTTTTTTATCTTCTCTCTAAAGATACCATTTTTGCATACTTTGCTCCTGCTTTTTCTGGCAAAAATACAAGGAAGAAGTTGTTTGATGGGAGAGGGATGGGGGAAAGTGACAAAAGGTCACATTAGATCACACTGGTGGTGGTTTAAGATTTTATCCATATCCTTGATACTAGACACACATACACACACATTCCTTAGCATATAAACATTTGTTTGAATCATCTAGCTGGCTCCCACCACTAAACACTCTTGTTGCTCTTCTCATTTTGTGCCACATATCCATCACATGTGCCCTTGTTTTCTTTTCTCCCCTTTTCTTCTATTCTAAGAGAAAAAGCATTTTGTGCATCGTTGTTTGCATTCCTGGAACTAGTGAGCATCCTTGTCATAGATTCGAAAACTTACAGCTAATCATTTATTTTAACGATTATCGCCAACAGAACTGGCTGCAATGAGCACAACTTTGCTAGCAGGATGGAATGCTTTCGATGCAATGCACCTCGAGATTCGGGTAATGAAACGTGTACATATATAATATTCTTTATTTGGTTGTATCTTTTTTTGTTTTTTTTGCGTTATTTCCTTGATATTTTGAGGCTTTAAGTTGAGATTTTATGGTTCACCCCCTAATACAATCTTCAATCTTGTGGCTTCTTGTTGATTTCAGGCACTGAGGTCTAGGGAGATTATTGCCGAGTGAAAGAGATTATCAGATGAGACCAATGATGATGATAATATAGTAGTAATCTTTCGAGCTATTAATAGTTTTGCAGCCACCACAACCTTCATCTCTTTTTGATGTTTTTTAGAGTTCCCCTAATGGAAGTGTCTTCCTTCTTTCATCCTTTTATTTGCTTTTGAAAGTTTGTACTGGCTCCCCCTCATCACCCACCACCTTTGGAGTACAACCTTTGTAGTTTGTGTTGAGTGTCTTTGTAAGCCATTGGAGAAGAGCTCACTAACTTGTTAGGGAGTCCCTTCTCCTATTTTATCAATGAAGATATGGTAATATTCTGTCTACTAATGCTTTGTAAAATGACTTTAACTGATGAGATATGTTCTCAAACTCATTATGCAAGTGGTCCAAGGAATGTCTCCCTCTTGTGCTCAACAAATATGGACCACCATTGAAGCTAATGCTTTCAACTTGATCAACTTGAGAACTGTGGACATGTAATGCATAAGATTAGAAGATTCAAACAATATTTTGTCTCATTTTTGCTTCTAGAGCGAAGTAGAACTTTGAATGGTGATCATCTTTCATAGCCATCAGTTGTTCGAGTATTGTGTTGTAGATTCCCTCAACCATTAGTCGCAACGTTTCATACAGTTGGTTCGACTTCAACTATCATTTCATAGATTTGTAGTAATGCTGGTTTATGGATATCTTCCTTTTGGTGCACACATACACACACACCTGATGCTTGAACATTGTCATTGTCAGTTTGTTGTGGATGATCATAGGTAGGGTTAGGGTTAGGGTTATGGTTAAGAATCTCATGATTTTTCTTAGAATGTTCATTGAAATGGTTCACTTTGGATTCTTTTTTCTCTTGGCCCCTGAGTCGGTGTGCCAAGATTGAGTTTTTTTGTTAATGCTGTTACCTCAAAAACCCAAAGTGGTCAAAAGGACTTGAAACATACATTCATGAATGTCTCCTTCCAACCCTCTCCATTAGCTTCAACTTTTTATTTTTAGTCTTTTAACAAGATTCTCATCCTTTAAGCTTGACTTTATGTAACTTCAGCTTTAGTCTTGGATTCTCAGCTTTTATCATGGTATTGTACAAAGCAAAAAGGGATTTAAAGAAGGCTTGATTGATGTTTATCCTCATGAGTCATGCTGCCTTTTGAGTGTTCCATGTGATTTTGAGTTGATAGATAAATGAAATGGTCTTATGCAAGGTTTCGTGACTCACTAGATCTTTGTTTCTCATCCTTTTAGCTGAGTTTGGGGTATATTGGGCTATGTGTCATATATAAGCCACATTTCTTGTTAGGGTACATATGATCAACTAAATTTAAAACATTGCCATCATAAGAGTCGGATAATAAGAAGTCACAAGTTTATAATTAAGCAGACTGATTGTTATGGCGTATCTTGTTTTTTGCCTTCCATCACATGCACTTTCGGTTATGTCGTGTATTTTTTTTCCCATATACTAGATTAACAGAATTTTTAGCCTTCAATCTTGGCTAAAAATTTCGTCTCCTACCAACCAATTCTCAATTGGAAGACGGAATCTAAACCTCTCTTGTGAGCTTATATAAAGATTTTCTATGTGAATTGTGCCTTAAAAATGTAGAACTCTTTCTTCGATTACTAGACATAATTACTTTTTAAGAGATGCAGAGAATTGTTAGCGTTATTGACAAATAATAGTTAAATGATGAAGACGATGCAGTCTTTACTTGACCATGCTTTCTTACTCTTTTCCTTAATGCAAAATTGTGATATATAATTTTGTCACAAGGTACATCTAGAGCCTATGTGTGTGTTACCACACATGGGTGATAGGCCCAATATGGAATGTAGTCAATCAAAACTAAGGGTCCAAGGCCCATCAAGGTCATGTGGAATCACAACTTTTTTCCCTAGTGAGCCTAGTAAGTTTTTGCTAAAAAGGAAAATTTCTTAGTGAGCACATATTGTATTCCCAAAATACCCTTCCCCTATATCTCCTCTCCTCTTCCTCTTCTCTCATCATATTTTCTCCAAACCTTAACCCAAACTTCCACTCATCCTCTCCCACTTCCACTCATTCTCTCCATCCTTATTCTCACTTCATTTCTCCTTCTAAATCTCCTTCTCTCTCTCGCTCATTCCTAAACCCCTGCTACTCTCCCTCACGCCGCTGCAGGTCGCCGCCGAGCTTCCTCCGCGTCCGCCGCCGCCGCCGAGGTCCCGTCGCTGCCTTCCCGCCATTACTAAGTAAGTTTTCCAAATTTAGTAATATTTATTTTAAAATTTAGTTTTTATTATTTTTGGATTAAACATCTCTTCAAATATTAGTGTTTGATGATTTTGTTGGGTTTGGAAGGAGGAAAAGGAGATGAGCTAGCAAGTTTAGTTGTAGCATTTTTTTGTTAATTTTAATTTTTAATATTTATGTTCGTCGCAGAAGTTCCTTCGCTTCCTCCCATTGAATTAACTTAAATTACAACGGAAGTGAACAAGATATATAAAGAACAAACGAGAGGATTTATATTTCAATCTCTCTCTTTTACAATAAAATCGTGGGATCTGTGGCGATGGGATCTATAGTAGTTCCTTTGGACGATCGGTACGTTGAAATCTTCTCTTTTAAAGATATCGGCCGATTATAGACGATCTTCTCTGGTTTTGATTTGTTCAAGGCTCTCTCGCGTAACTCGAACTTCTCAAGAACTCCAGAAAGAAGATGGTGATTTTCTCTGATCTTCACGAACTCAAGGCTCTGTGCGTAACTTGAATTCTTCAAGATTTCAAAAAAATATCTCAATTGCCGAAAAGAAGCTGGATGATCAAAAAGATTGATCTATTATTGATTGATCCTCTATTTATTTATTGATTGATCTTGTATATATTGATTCCCCTAAAGTCTCCTCAAAGAGGGTATTTATAGACTTTAGTGGTTATGAGAGTTTCCGTAGGAATAGGAATAAAGAGTTCCATAGGAATAGGAATAAAGCTTTCCATAGGAATAGGAATAAAGATTTTTGTATTCATCAAAGATTATGATTGGACTTGATTTAGGTATTTGGATAAGATCAAATCTCAATCACAATCAATTTAGGATTATGATTGGACTCAATTTAGATATTTGGATAAGCTCAAATTATAATCTCAATCAATTTAGGATTCTGGTTATCTGCTCACGCGGAGATAATCTCATCAAAACGCGAAGCTAAGAAACCAGAACGCGGAGCTATTAAACATCTCCGCGTTTTACTCAAACGCGAGGCAAAAGTAGCCAAACGCGGAGCTACTGAGTTAGCTCCGCGGTCTGTTGTGGAAAATCCTTTTAACTTAGAAATTTTCACTGCCAACAGAACCCCCTCCAAAGTTTTCAAAATGGCTTAGAACTTAGCAAATTTTGAAATACTTTGGATACTTAAACTGAAACGCGGAGTTAGAATACCAAGTCTCCTTTGCGTTATGCTCGCCTACGTAGAGCTAATCAGCTTCACTTCATTTTCAGTGAAATGAGTAATTTCTTCATTAATTACTCCGAATTTCTGCGCCGAATACCAAGCAGCGGATCATCTATTTAAATAGAGCTCCTGGCTCCTCTTCTTCTTCATCGGGAGGGTTGAAAACTCCAAAACTCTGGCAGTCGAGTGACTCATGTCGACGAATGATCTTCAATTGATCTCCCTTTAACTCTCCATAGATTTTCATCATTAGGATGTCATTTCAGAGGAGTTTGGCTAGACGCACGTTGGCCGGCATTAGACGCGACGACAAACCAGTCTATGCAGCGTCTTCCGAAGGTAAAAAGCTTAACTCTTGGTCTTCTAAGAACCATTCTGAGATGTTTTGGCTCAGTTTAATCAGGCCAATTGTTTGCTTTACCGGCAAGATCGCCGTTCTCTGGCCGTAAGGCTTGAAGGAGAAGGAGAAGTCAGAGAGGAACTCTGATCTGTCTCTACGCGAAGTTATCGCGTCATCCCTGCACTTGAAACGCGGGGCTTATCTGACTAGCAGTCGTGATGAATCTGTGAGGCTATCTTTGATTAGCAGTCGCGATAAATTGCAAGGCTATCTTTGATTAGCAGTCACGATGAATTGCGAGGCTATCTTTGATTAGCAGTCGCGAGGAATTGCGAGGCTATCTTTGATTAGCAGTCGCGAGGAATTACGAGGCTATTTTTGATTAGCAGACGCTTCATGTCCCGAGGCTATGAAAGAGAAGGAAACAGCAGAGAGAAACTCTATCCTTCCTTTACGCGAAATTATCACGTCATCCTCTGCGTTTAAAGCGCGAGGCTATTTCTTCAACTGTACGCGGAGTTTAGCTCCGCGTTTTCATACTTAGAAGATTTTCCAAATTTTTGTAGAACTCCTTATTCTTCTTTTGCAGTGAACTGGGTCTAATCTGATGACTTGGGATGTAGCTTCTCCCTGATATATCTTCAAAAGCAGGTTATGCACCGATCTTCATCAACGAAAGTACTCTAAGGAAGCCAGAAGCATATACTTTACAACATAATTGCAGTTTTTCAAGCTCTGGCTCCTCTTGAAGGAGTTACAAGAACTTTGCGGCAGCCCATTAAGTTTTCTTGAGGATTATTTCTGTTAGATGATCATGTAAGGGTTTGCAGCGCTTCAAATTCAACTTGTGCTTCATTTCAGATGACAGATCCTAGTTGACATTTGCAGAGAAGATCTCTTGTATGTGAACCATGGAATTGAACTTCAACACCCGCGGAGGAATCTCGCCGTTAGGTTATTGATGAGTCGATGAATATGTAGAAGCTTTTGGGAGAGCTATAACTCCCTCTTTGTAATCTTTCCTTCTTTTATAAATAAAGGCAAATTATTTTCCTCTCTATCTGTCGGCTTCAAGAATCTTGCTTGCTCAACAAATAGATGGTTGATAATTCTGGTAAAATAATCTAAGACTCTTTTGCGTAACTTAGATCATTAATACCGATATGATCGGGTAAGGACCATCTAATTTCGGCAGAGGCGCCTAATTGCGCATGCCTAGTCCAAGTGCTCTCACGCGTAATTTGAACGGAGATAGGAATAATCCAAATAATACTGTCAGAGGTAAAAGTTTAACATGACAGGTCCACGGGATTTTTAGCAAACCCCCAGCTATCAACGGATTTGATTAGTTTTTACCAATCGCCGTTTGCGTTGGACTAGCCATGCTATTCCCCTCAGCATGGTGAGTTGTCGAGGAATTGATTTCCTCTCCCCTTTGCCTTTAATCAGCATTGGGTAGTTGATTCATACTTTTACCCCCAGTATGATAGGTTGGCGAGGAACTTGATCTCCTCTTCCCTCTGCTTTAACAGCATTGGGCAATTAAAATATTTTTATTTATAGCATCCAATTAGCCATTCAAATGGCTATTGAAAATAGCAGAAGCATGATATTTATCATCGTCAATATTTTCGGCACCCCCAGCCAAATCCGGCTGTTA
This sequence comes from Dracaena cambodiana, assembly GCA_036321105.1. Taxonomy (NCBI): domain Eukaryota; kingdom Viridiplantae; phylum Streptophyta; class Magnoliopsida; order Asparagales; family Asparagaceae; genus Dracaena; species Dracaena cambodiana. The sequence continues at coordinate 42,336,224 of JAYEPQ010000013.1, forward strand.
ACCAATAAGCACAATTTTGTCACAGCTGTGGTTCGGAGCATATCCAAGGGGCTAGCTTGCAAGTGCGGGTTGCCCATGCTTGGTGTCGATATTGACTCTCCTACTGGTACAGGGATCGCTCTGGTAGGGAACTCATTGGTTTCTACTACTAAAGTTGCCATATTTGCAGAAACTTTCTTCTGTTCCTCTTTAAGTGTGAGAACTCCGGCTTCTATCAATGCTTGAATTCGATTCTTAAGAGGATAGCAATTCTTAGTTGGGTGCCCGATGTTCCGATGGTACAGGCAATAGTTAGGGTCGTTGGTTTTACCAACGTCTTCCGATTTTCCATTTTCCGAAAGTTTTAGCAAGCCCTTTCTGAGGAGGAGATGGAATAGAGTATCTGTCTACTCAGTCTTGAATGTATAAGTTTTATCTTGTCGGGGCTTATTTTGACCTGCACCTCTCGGATTCTGAGGTCTTGGCTTTGGATCTGCAACTGATACCATCACAGCCTTCCCTTTATTTTTAGGATTCTGTGGATATGGCCTGTTATTTGTAGAGTTTCTCGCATCGCGAGATTCCTTAATCAGGCGAATTATATCTTCCGCCTGCTCTCCCTGCTTCAGCAGATCTTTCCAAGTTTTGGACTCTACAGCTCCCATTCTTATCAGCACGCCAATCCTGAAGTTATACTTGCAGGTTTCTACCAGGGTTTCCTGGGTCATACCGTATCGACAATACACGGATTTTTCCCTGAAGCGTTCAATAAAACTTTTAACCGTTTCTTGTTCCCCTTGTTTCGTCGCAAAGAGGGAATGAACCGATATTTCGGTATCATCCTCAAAGAAACGTGCCAAGAACTGCTTCTCAACGTCAAACCAGGTATTGATAGTACCTGGGGGCAACTGCATGAACCATGTAAAGGCAGGCCCTCGCAGGGTGCTCGCAAATACTTTGGTCATTATTGGATCATTTCCCATTAGATGATCTGCCTGCGATAAGAAGTAATAGATATGCTGGCTTGGGGACCCCTTCCCGTCATATGACTCCAATTTAAGGGGTTTATATTTTTCTGGATAAGGGACAAAATCCCATTCAAGCGGATATGGTCTTGAAACCCCCGATTCCTTCAATTCTTTCTTATACATTAGGGCATCAAGTTGGCTTTGCAATTTCTCGATCTTTTCTCCATGAGGATCATGGAAAGAATATTTATCATCATCCTCATGTATCAAATAAGTCTTTTCTTCTTTAATTTCTTCATTTGTTTTAGGTGGCGGTTCCGAAGAAGTTTTACCTTTATCATCGGCTATCTTCTGGGTATTTTCGACCACTTTTAGAAGCATTAGTTTGAGGTCATCAATAACTTTCTGCTGACCTCGAATCATCTGCTCTTGGGCTTCCATCCTTTGGTCAACATCATTGGATTTATCCACCATATGCGATGCTGGTTTTCGTGGTCGGGAAGATGCACGAGATTTTGGGGAAGGTATAGCTGAATTATCGCTGTCATTATCATAAGAACCTTTTGAAAGTTTCTTATAATTCCGAGGAACAACAGCACCTGATTTGAGTTGAGTAAGATGGCGAGGTTGTTCATCATCTGCATCCGACTCATATTCTTTCTCCATAATCTTTTTGCTTTTGCCGACCATATTTGAGGTCACTGCCTTTACCTCTTTTTCTTTGATTTGATATCTCAGATTATTCTTCCTCCTTGTCGGAGTATCTTGACGAGACTCAGTTATTCTGTTAAATACAGACACTCTCTTCTTGGTACAACAGCATTTATCCAATACAGCAGATATGGCTGTTATGAGCTGCTCACAATGACATGTTGAGTGTGGCTGAGCTTGAGTCATATTTCTCATTTTTGTCAAGAAATTTCTGAGATTGGTGACCTTAGCCATGGAGTCGTGGGACCTATCCATCTTTTGAGAGGGTCTAGAAACCCACTGGAGCTTCTTGGGATTACTGGAGTCCAATTCCGGTCCGCTGACGCGAGGATCTGTCCTGATTCTACAGTTAGGTCGATCTACGCGGAGCTTAGAAGTAGCTTCGCATATTGTAGCGCGGGGCTGAGGAATTACTCCGCATCTTGCCATGTTAGCCTCGCTTTTCTCGCTGGCCTGGCTTGTCTTCAGAAATTTAGCTTCTGGAATAATAGCCCCGCATGAAGGAAAACTCATGCACGCTGGCTTATCTTTGCGATTAACGCAGATCATAACTTCGCGCCTAGCACGATTTTTACGACTGACAACTATTTTCCAATCGTCCTCACGTTCCTTGTGGGTGTCAGAAGTCTTGCGTTTATTGCAAGTATTCACTGGCTTCGCGTCTCTCCCTAGGCTCAGTAATAGCCTCGCGTGGAGAATCACACGCTGGCTTTGAATAATTTTTATACTCGCGTAACTCGCGAGTGTTGGGTATTCTGTGACTAGCTCAACCCTTACTGGCTTTGCGTCTCTCGCTAGGCTCAGTAATAGTCTCGCGTGGAGAATCACACGCTAGCTTTGAATAATTTTTATACTCGCGTAACTCGCGAGTGTTGGGTATTCTGCGACTAGCGCAACCCTTACTGGTTTCACGTCTCTCGCTAGGCTCAGTAATAGCCTTGCGTGGAAAATCACGCGCTGGTTTTGAATAATTTTTATACTCGCGTAACTCGCGAGTGTTGGGTATTCTGCGACTAGCGCAACCCTTACTGGTTTCGCGTCTCTCGCTAGGCTCAGTAATAGCCTCGCGTGGAGAATCACACGCTGGCTTTGAATAATTTTTATACTCGCGTAACTCGAGAGTGTTGGGTATTGTGCGACTAGCGCAACCCTTACTGGCTTCGCGTCTCTCGCTAGGCTCAGTAATAGCCTCGCGTGGAGAATCACACGCTGGCTTTGAATAATTTTTATACTCACATTCCTCACGAGTGTCAGGAATTTTGCGTAACTCGCCAGTATTACCAGCCTCGCGTCTCTTGCTTGGCTTAGTATCAGCCTCACGTGGAAAATCACACGCTGGCTTTTCCTTGCTTTTAAGGCAAGTTGTATCTTCGCGTTTAACGCGGTAGAGATTGGTCTCGCGGGTAGCGCGAGCCAGTTTGCGAGGGACCATAGCCTCGCGTCCTCTGGTGTTAGCTCCGCCTCCAAAGCAGGCTTTGAGGGCTCTACGCCTCGCTCTCTGGTTCCTGTTCCGGAGTTGGGTCCTGGTCAGCCCAGTTCCCAAGTCTTCTTCGGCAATCGGAAACTCATCCTCGGCTAGGATTTCTCGTGTGAACTCCGGCTCTATAGCCGCAGTCTCCAAGGATCCCTGTCTCTCGGTGGATACCTTTCCACCCGTTACTCGGGCATTGGAGTACATGCGACGATAGTGCCGTGTCTCATCCAAGTCACCTGATCCGGAGGAGAGGAACTCCTCGTACTTCTGCTGGTCGATTTCAACGACCAGCGTGTCTACTTCGGATCCGATCAAGTCAACGTCCGATTGCGCCACAATCTATTCATCAGTGAAAGAGACGGCTCCCACTGTGGTCGCTAGTTTGTTCGTCGCAGAAGTTCCTTCGCTTCCTCCCATTGAATTAACTTAAATTACAACGGAAGTGAATAAGATATATAAAGAACAAACGAGAGGATTTATATTTCAATCTCTCTCTTTACAATAAAATCGTGGGATCTGTGGCGATGGGATCTATAGTAGTTCCTTTGGACGATCGGTACGTTGAAATCTTCTCTTTTAAAGATATCGGCCGATTATAGACGATCTTCTCTGGTTTTGATTTGTTCAAGGCTCTCTCGCGTAACTCGAACTTCTCAAGAACTCCAGAAAGAAGATGGTGATTTTCTCTGATCTTCACGAACTCAAGGCTCTGTGCGTAACTTGAATTCTTCAAGATTTCAGAAAAATATCTCAATTGCCGAAAAGAAGCTGGATGATCAAAAAGATTGATCTATTATTGATTGATCCTCTATTTATTTATTGATTGATCTTGTATATATTGATTCCCCTAAAGTCTCCTCAAAGAGGGTATTTATAGACTTTAGTGGTTATGAGAGTTTCCGTAGGAATAGGAATAAAGAGTTCCATAGGAATAGGAATAAAGCTTTCCATAGGAATAGGAATAAAGATTTTTGTATTCATCAAAGATTATGATTGGACTTGATTTAGGTATTTGGATAAGATCAAATCTCAATCACAATCAATTTAGGATTATGATTGGACTCAATTTAGATATTTGGATAAGCCCAAATTATAATCTCAATCAATTTAGGATTCTGGTTATCTGCTCACGCGGAGATAATCTCATCAAAACGCGGAGCTAAGAAACCAGAACGCGGAGCTATTAAACATCTCCGCGTTTTACTCAAACGCGAGGCAAAAGTAGCCAAACGCGGAGCTACTGAGTTAGCTCCGCGGTCTGTTGTGGAAAATCCTTTTAACTTAGAAATTTTCACCGCCAACAATTTAGATTATAATTATTAAGAAAATTTAATATTGTAATTCCAATTGTAAAATATGTAAAATTTAGTTATTTTTTATAATCATGAACGTTAGTATTAAAATTTATTAGTTAATTACGAAGTTTGATGGTATTGTCCTAATGGTTGATTAAGTTGCAAAAGACGGTTTTAGTATCTTTAAAATTTAATATTATACTATCTTGCAGCAAAAAAAAATAGACAAAAAAACATATTTGTAGCAAATTTTACTTTGTAAGTTCATACTTACATGTACAGAAGAACCAATCAGAAGAACCACCAGAAGAGTAAGCAGAGGAACAAAAATAAGATCAATCAACTCCTGATGCACACGATACGGTATTTATGTCTCAAACCAGAAGCAGACGTCAATCCCCGAGAAAGACAATGAGACAGTAATTAGATTATATTAGTTGTGTATTGATATGGATGTTGTAAGGAACTTCAAGTGGCCGGTGTAATTGTTTTTTTCAAACATTTTGAAGAATTTGCAGAATATATGGTTTTTGTTTGTAATGAACCCTATTATTTGCTTTTTGTTCGAGGAATATATACACTACGTTTGTATTTGATCTTATTTCTTTAATTTGTATGTGATCTTGTTTGTTTTATACGTAGGGGACCTTATTTATAATCTTCACTATATCATTGTATCAGTTATTGTATCGTTGTATTATTGTATCGGTGTATCAGTATATCATTGTATCGTTATATCGGTGTATCAAGAGTAACATTGCATTTGTGTATCAGGAGTATTATTGTATCGGTGTATCGGTGTATCGGTATATCGATGTATCAGTGTATCATTGTATCGGTGTATCGGTGTAGTAGTGTATCATTGTATCGGCGTATCGATGAATCAGTTTATCCATATATTATTGTATCGGTGTATTAGTGAATCATTGTGTCGGTGTATCAGTATATCATTATATCATTTTGCTTTCTTCACTATATTTTTGTAATAATGTATAATTAGTTGTTAATATAAGTCCGTAAAGTGACGTTAAATTGGATAAACTAATGATATAACTAATGATATATCAGTTTATTATATAAATAGAGTGGGTGAGGTGTCCGGAGTAGCAGATCGGGTCAAGTCCCTGTACGGACTGACGGTCCGAACATGGGAGACCTGTTCGGACTGTCAGTCCGAACGGGAACGGAGCGGGAGCGGGAGGCCTGGAGCGGGAGAAGGAGGAAGGGCAAAATGGAATTTTTTTTTATAGGATAAATTTGATATTTTTTGAAGTTATTAACTGGGCTCACTAGGAATAAAGTTGTGCCCCTTTAGAAGTTCCCCTAGAGCCTATGTGTGTGTTACCGCACATGGGTGATAGGCCCAATATGGAATGTAGTCAATCAAAACTAAGGGTCCAAGGCCCATCAAAGTCATGTGGAATCACGGCCTGCGAGCAGTTGGGCTCATGGGCTACTGCTGACCCATTAAGCTGAAAATTGGATCAAATTGAAGAGGTTGGCAAAGGCGCCAAATCAGGAAACGAGGTCATTCAAGTCCTTCCCAAAACCCTTCCATTTTTGGGTTAATTTGAGAGCTATATATCAATGTTTATTTGTGTCTTTGATCCTCAATCTTATATGTTTCAGAGAATGGTGGAAGAAGAAAAGAATAAGAATCATATTTCTTCTTTTAAGGGCTGGAGTGAGCCAGTTAAAACCGAAATAACCGATGGAGACTAACAAGATAAGTAAAAATGAACTAAACAGAAATAATTCAACTAGTTTGAAATTTGAAACCGAATCAAATCGACTGAATTATTTAAAAATTCTTAAACACACAAATATATATACATACATACATATATACTTACATGCATATGCATATGGTTGCTAAAACAATTAGAATATATATATATATATATATATATATATATATATATATATATATATATATATATATATAGAGGAAACGGGAAAAACTACATTATAAGAGGAACTCCCTCCTATAATGTTTAGGTAGACCAATAGGTTGCTTGCATGTGGATTGATTGTATGAACTGTTTTTAACGAAATCCCTCTACTCAATGCTTATTTTTTATTTCAAAAAATCCCTTCACATGCAATCATTCTATTAGTCTACCTAAGCGTTATAAGAGAGAGTCCATTTTATGACACAGTTTTTTCCGTTTTCTCGTATATACCTTTGAAAGGATAAGGCTACTAAAACGATTAAAATATAATTTTTAAATAAGTTTTATTAAAATGTTGGAACTGAATAATCAAAGCGAGCTAAAATTTTCCATTCCTATTCCTAACTGTTTATAACTGTTTAGTTCGATTTTACGAAAATTGGAATTATCGAAACCGACCCATGCCATCCCCACCATCTTTGGCTGTAAAGCTTTGCTCTTTTTTTTTTTTTTACATTTTATTTTTTTTTGTTGGGGTACTTACAGGTTTGTCCCTTACATTCTTATAAATTATGATTTAGTCCCCAATATTTTCATATTTAGAATTTAATACCCCAAATCCTCTAAGTTACTACAATTTAGTACAATTTAGTCCCTCTGTTAGTTTTTCCGTCCAAATAAATGGAAGAATTTAATTTTTAAAATAATGAAATGACTTAAATACCCCTATAAAGATAAATGGGAAAGAATAGAGAGATAGAAGAGAAAAAAAAGAGAAAAACCAATGAACCTAATGAAGAAAAATAGAAGAGAGGAAGAAAAGAGAAGGAGAAGAGAGGAGGAAGAGGGAAGGAGAAGAGAGTAGGAAGAATGAAGAAAATGAGAAAAGAAGGGAAGAGGGAAGGAGAAAAGAAGAGGAAGAGGGAATAATGAATCAATGAGGGGTAAAATGGAAAAATCAGCACAGAAAATAAACTGGGCTAACTGAAGTTAGGGAGCTGGACTAAATTGTAGTAAGTTAAAGGATTTGGAGGTTAAATCCTAAATATGAAGATTTGGAGACTAAATTATAATTTATATAGATTTAAGGGCAAATCTGTAAATATCCCTTTTTTGTTATTGGGTAAGGCCATCAAGGGCCCATATTCAATTACAGGCCCAACCCATCTACGTAGCTATCCTTGCGTTATAGCAAACTGTAGCAAAGGGGAAGCTCGTTGAAGACGAAAGTAGGAGAGAAAAAAAATAATGGTAAAATAAATAAATAATAAAAAAAAATCAAATTTATTGTGATCCGGTACAGTTTCTGATGGGATCCCTTGTTTCGATCTCTCTCCTTGTCTTGGCTCTCTCACTCTCTCTGCAGATCTCCGTTTCTCGCAAGTAAGATTTCGATCCCATTCTTTTGTTTGTTTTACAGTAATTAATTAAACTGCTAGGGTTGCTTATCTACTTGATTTTGCATTGTGGAGCTTTTAATAGATTGATATGTACTTTTCCCGTCTGGGTTCTCAATGAGATTCGATTTTGATTAGGGAAAAATGATTGGTTGATTGCATGCCCTCTGTTTGCTTTCAGTATTTGGAGGTGTAAGCAAAATTTCTCAGTCATTATTGGTGAGGGTTTGTTAGTTGGATGGGTAATTAATTATCTAAAGTGCAAAAAATCCCATCAAATATCATATTTTTCCTAGAAACCCCCATAATTTTTTTTAAGGGAAATTCTAAATGTGCCCATATTTTTCTTAGTCAGCCCCATGCAAATTTAAAATGGTCGCATGACCATTTTTTTTCTTAGTGAACCCTATACTTTTTTCGCAATTGCCCTCTCTCTTCTCTCTCCACCACTGATCATCCCCAAAACTCTAACACTAGTAGCGACAGCCGACATTGGCGGAGATGGGCGTGGGGCGACGAAGGAGTGGGAGGAGGCGAAGGGGCTAGGGTTAGGGTTTGAGGGGGATGGTTGAATTCCTCGATAAAGCCGTTGTGGCAGATAGGGCAGAGGAGCTCGCTGGAGAGGGAGGGGGAGATGGAGACAATGCCGTCACACTAGTGGCAGAGGTAGCGCTGGAGGGGTGGTGGTGGGGGTGGCTCCGCTACCACCTGGGTCCTGATCGGGTCACTAAGAAATTGGGGCTCACTAAGAAAATCGGAGTTTTTTTTTGTCCAAAAAAATTTATGACAAACTTGTAATTATTTGCTCTTTAGATGATGGGGCTCACTAAGAAAAACATGGGGCACATTTAGAATTTCCCTATTTTTATATTATGTGAAGCCCCATATAGTTTTATATTTTCTGAAAACCCCCAAATGGCATTAATAAAAAAATTAATGAATAAAATTAAAAACGCATCAAATGCCCATTCCTTAATAGTTTCAAATTTACATTTTTGAGTAAAATACACTAAATTAAGGAGTGAATAGTTAGAAAGGTCAAGGAGGAGGTATTTAAATAGATCAATTGGGGGTTTCTGTGAAATTTGAAACCTTCATGGGTGTCTTTATAATATTAAAAGTTACTGGGTTTTCTAGAAAAAAACACGATACTTCATGGGGTTTCTTCTACTTTAACCTAATTAAGTTGCTATTTTCTTTACTGTTAGCTTTTTACTATTGAAATGGGTCGAAGATTGATCAAATTTGGAGAGTGTAAGGAGCTAGCTTATTAGGCCATTCTGTTTTAGCTCATACAGTAATAACAACGAAGAACCACCCTCTTAGATTTGATGATGGGAAGTTGCGCTCAACTCCAAACAACCCCATAAAGACATTTTTCTCAACACATTTTTTTTTGGACTTCATATTTGTAATTTAGAAGTTGTGATTTTTTTTAGTCTTTCTTGGTGGTAGTAGTCACATTTACCTTGTTTGTCATCAAGGCTTTTTTACAATGAGAATTGGTTATGGATGGATGAATGTTACGACCTTGTGGAAACAAGAGGGCCTTTTTACATAAACGTCAAAGACAAGTTGGACGGTTTGGAACCCAACTCATTAGGTGATGCTATTTCGAACTATACAGCCAGGGGAATGAACCCTCACTTATAGAGATGTTGGGTTTGTGTCCTTTATCTGTTGAGCATTCAAATGTGATTAGGGATCATGGTAGACTTGGACTTGGGTCAGATGAGTCAATCTTCCTTTTGGTTTGGATCACCATTAGAAGAAGCGAGTATTGCCAAAAGGTTATTACAAGGAAAGTTACCAAAGGATAACTATATGTTACCAAAGGATAACTATGAGGCAAGTTACTAAAAGATACCTACAAGAAAAGTCACCAAGGGTTCCTGCAAGGAAAGTAACTAAAGAATTGGTATATATATCTTATATGTGAGATGAGAGAAGGCTTTTGTATATCATGAGAGAAGAGAGTTATGGTGAGTTAGAGAGAGAGTGATATTTGGGTTCTTTTTTGTAACCTTATTCTCATATAATAAATATTTCTCATAGTTCTCGTGGACGTAGGTCGAATATGGTTGGCTGAACCATATAATTCCTACTGTTCTTCGTCTTGTGATTATTGTTTTCTATCTCGATATGCTCGATGTGTTGACCTTGTGGTCTTTCGAGATTTATTGAGGGATACGATCGCAATAAGAGAGAGTCTGGAAGAAGTAATAACATGATGTATTCTACATGGGAAATCTCACTTATTTAATGTGTACAATAAATGCGAAGAGCCTAATAAAACCTGTTGTGTAACACATGGTTATTGGCTTGCATTAATGGATAAAACTCTTAGACATGAAGTCATCTCTTCAAGTCTTCGTGGTTGTGAAAATATTTTCGGGTGCATCAGTATATCAGGAAAGAAACTGAATCTGATGGTCTAATAATGGAGATAAAATCATATTGGCACTAGATTCTTTTTGAGAGGTACTACAATGAACCGGCGCAACTATTATTTTAAAAGGCTGAAAATTGTTTTAGATAGGTAATGAATATTGAATTTAAGTGGCTTAATGAACTAGTCTTGAATGCAGCAATTAAAAAAAAAAAAAAATCGTTCACTGGAAGTTGCAACTTAGATTTGCATGCGAGTCAAACTAACCTTTTCTTAAAATGCTTGACTGTATTAGCTGCAAAACTTGTATAGTGTTCTGCTTATTGAAACAGTTATGCCTTCATTTATGCATAGATTTATGCCTACATCTAGCTTCAGCATTTCATCAGCTGCCTCAAAGCATGCACATGCTTCCCTGAAATTACCTGCAAGAAGCCTCTTTAATATTAACTAGTTGGGGGCAATTTTCTGCCATTGGAGTATTCACTCTATCACTCATTGGTGCATGTGGGTTCAAACTTACATAGGTCAAATGCTCACTTATCGCTGTTGTATCCTTAACTCCTGTTATATCAGGGCAAACCATATGCAGTTGGAATATTCACCTTCAACAGTGAACTTGACTAACTAGATAATGCCAAGTAAACGTTTCCTTTTTAGGGTAAAGTGTAAAGCAAGAACCCCTCTTTCATGGGATTCTACTAAGGGAAGGTGAAGGTAAGAAGAAGCTGAAACTCTCCAAAACAGAGCTAGATCAAATCTCAAAAGTAAATTGATGCTTGATCATGAACCCCACTTTAGTGGGATGGAGTTATTGAGCAATGACTAAGAAAGATTCATGTTGGAAAAATTACTTTGTTTTATGCCGGGGAGGTTGACTATGGAAGCTATTTTTTAATGTAGAAGATTGATGGAAAAATTTAGGGAGAGTAAAGGAGACATGCATATGGTTTTTGTTGATTTAAGAAAACTTATTGATAGGGTGCCTAGAGAGATGTGAGTTTTAGACAAGAATAATATATACATTGATGCGATTATAGATTTGTGTAAAGAGGAGTAATCTAGTGTGAGGACAATGGGAGGTGAAAAAGAAAATCTTTTCCATTACCATAGTTTGCATGAAGGATCAATTTTAAATCCTTATCTTATTGCTTTAGTTGTGGATGAACTTATTAGGCATATATAGGAGGAAGAGGTACCATGGTGTGTGTTGATTACTGGCGATATTGTACTAACTGATGGGACTAGAGAAGTAGATAGGTGAAGAGAAGTTTTAAAATCTAGAAAGGGTTTAGAATTAATAGAACAATGACAAAATATATCCAGTGTAATTTAGCTGTATTATAAGAAAGAATAAGCATGCGGTCCAAATTAATGTTCAAAATATACCTCGTTTATGTCAATTTTAATATTTAGATTTAATCATTCATGAAAATGGTAAAATTAAGAATAATGTGACCGACAAACAAATGGGTCCCCCAGTAGAGGTCCTCGGTTCAACATTAGGTCCAATTCATCTATGTGGGGACTTTGGGTGATATCAGAGTGTAGCAATGGGTTCAGGTCCAGAGGAGTGAGCAACAATTTTTAATGGTATATGTAGAAAAGAAAAGGGGTAAAAAAAAAAAAAAGATCTGCACTGTGATCCTTGATGAGATCTGTTGTTTCTCTAGCTCCTTCAGATATCTTTTTCGAAGTAATGTTTGGTTCCATTATTTTACTACAGTCCCAGGTTTTTAATTTCAATGCCAGGTTCTCATATACTTTGATTTGGTGATGTAGACTTCATGTAGTTTTAGATTAGTTTGTCCTTGGAGATGGATGTAGTTGGTCCTTTTGTCACCTTTTCTATCTCAGTTTATAATGGAATGACATTTTTCTTTTGAGGAATAATGAAATGAGATTTTGGTGTAAATGGTTGAATTTACCAAGGATATTGCTAGCCTTGTAGGTCTCTTTTTTATTCCAATTTGATGACTGAAGTTTTTAAAGGAATGTGAAGCTATATCAAAATGACATGGTTGTGACATTCATTGTGTGACATGTCCATCGTCCTAGTCTTTTACTATAAAAAATAGGTAAGCTATGGAGTTGAAAGTCTGGCTAAATTTTACAACTGCTTATGATGAGAGATAGACTTGGAACTACCTTATTTGGGTCGTTTTTTCTGCTCATACAGCCAAGGGCAGGCCCTTTAAATTCATAGGGGAAGAGCATAAATGATGCATTTTATGGGGAAATAGCACTCAGCTAAGGCATACCATAAGATATTCGAATATCAAATATCCATCAATCCTCACCAAACCTCCATATATATTCCTCAACCTTCACTAAAGCTTTGAATATGTGGTGTAAAATCGTAAGATATTAGAATGTAAAATATCCATCAACCCTTACCAAACCTCTAAATATATTCCTTACCAAACCTCTAAATATATTCCTCAACCTTGAATATGTGGTAGGTATAATTATAGTCTGAAACACCCTGCAGTACTTTAAATACGCAGTCAGCATGGTTTGAACTTGAGTGGTTTCACTACCATCTCAGAGTGCTTGCCATTGCATTGAAACTCCAAAGTTATGGTAAGGGCTATGGATATTTTTTTCCTACTCTATTGAGAAACTGATAAACAAATTTTAGAGTTCATGGTTATTTGACTTCATTTGTTAAGGCATTAAGGAGATTTTTCAAGGTTGGGGAATTTTGTGTTGAGAATACCAGTAATATTCTGAAAAGAAGCTCATTCTGATTTGCTGTTTTTGGTGGTAAAGCCATCGTGTAGAACTAATGTAGTATTTGCCATTTTCATTGGATGGTTTCAAATAAATAAAACCGTGAAGCTGGAAGCAATTATTTCGTGGCAAGATTTGGAAGACATTAGAGAGATAATAGCCTTTGCTGGGCTGGAGGAATTGCTCAAGGCGTGATATTACTAACTCAATTGCTTACATGCTGCTAAATGTAACATAGACTTGGATGGGAGACGGATAAATTCTTTCAACTCTTTTGCAGCGACAGCTGCAATATATGGGTAATCTTCTTCTTATCGAGACAGTTATTTTCCCATTAGGCACAGTTTAGAGCCCTAAATATGGCTCTAGGATACCATAATTAGTTGCCTAAATGTATGTGCACTCTTGAGATAAGCCTAGCTCTAAGAAATAATCCCTTTCATTTTAACCGGCTGATAGAAGCTTGAAGCCCATTTCTGTTCATTTGCAGACTCATTGGTAATATTGCTAGTGGATTTAATCTTGACCTGATCAAATTCTCACTTAATAGGGTTGTGTTCATCTTATAAGAGATGCTTTATTAGTGAACCTAGCTGATTATAAGTTTATTTCAAGTGACGTGCAATTACTGCTGTAGATTTATTTCAAGGTTAAGATCTAAACCAAGAAAACAGGTACTTGTTGGCTTTCTCCAAGAGAAGGGGAAGTTGAAAAGAGGTTGAAGATCTCCAAATTGGTTAAGACTGTGGATCAATCTTCAGTGACAGAGGTATATAGGACGAATAATTACTATTATAGGTTTCTTTCAAGGGTAAGATCCAAACCAAGAAACGGGTACTTGATAATGGCTTCCTCCGAGGCAACCAGAAGATAAGAAGAGATTGAAGCTCCTTGAATTTGTTGGGATGCAGGATCATCTCTCAATGACAGGCACCTAGGATACTTCAGTATGGATATCAAAGATGGGTAATGCCCTCCCCTGTGAGGGATTTATTTTCTTTTCTTTTATGTTCTTTTTTGGGTTTTTTCTGTTGGGTGGGGCAAAGTGTTTTCTCCCCCTTTTCACCATTATTTTCTTGAGAAAACGCTTTTTTCGGCTTTGTCATTTCTTTGTAAAATCATATTAATTGTATGTACTGATACATGACATCTCAATTGATTAAATTGTGGATCTTGGCTACTTACTTTCATGCAGGATAGGGAAAACTGCGGACATAAAACAGGAGCCTATCATTCACCATGAGATTAAGAATTCATCAATTGAATTTGACCCTTCGAAAGTAATCCAAGTATCATGGCATCCAAGGTCTGTTGTTCTTAGCTTGATTGGTATGTTCTATCAAGTGATCTCTTAGTTATGTAAATAAATATCTTGAAGGTGATCAGAGTCTTGTCAATTGGTTGTTGCTTGCCAAGTTTATGAAAAATGCTAATGTAGATTAGCATGCTTGGTATTCACTTTGCACACAAGCATTTATTTTGGTTTAGGCTTTCTCCCATGTTGGGACTGACTCTTGTCATCTCTTCTCAAGTTAGGGTCTTCTTGTATAAAGGTTTTCTTTCCGACAAGGAATGTGAGCATCTTATTTCTCAGGTAAATGTCGACCCATCACCCACATAGTTCTGTTCTATGGACTGGGGTTGCATCTTGAGTCTAATCTCTTTGAATGCAGGCTCATGGTAAGCTAGTAAAGACTTTGGTCAATGATAGTGATATTGGAAATAATTCATCAAGCGCCAGAGTATTTTTACCACGAGGTCAGGTTAGTCATACAACCTTCCGCTGAATTCTCTGCTAAATATTTTTTTTTTTTGGAAGATAGTGTTTCATGCTATTTTTATTATCTAGTTCCCGGTTCCATAATTACATTATTCTTCATTTTAAGGATGAAATTGTTTCAAAGATTGAAGAAAGAATATCTGCTTGGACTTTTCTTCCAAAAGGTACCAGACCCATTCTCCAAATCTTCCAGCTAAAGAGATTAAGCGAAAAAAACAGCTACATGTTGATTTTGGGCATTAAATAATCAACCCATTGCTCTCATTTTTTTCCTTCCATTCCCCCCCTTGGGTTTTCAGAGAACGGAGAGGATATGCAGATACTGCGTCACACTGGAAGTCAGGCACCAACTTATGACTATTATCACGAGCGATCCAGTATGGTGAATGGTGGTAATCGAGCTGCAGCCATTATGATGTACCTCTCAACTGTAATTCAAGGGGGCGAGACTGTTTTCCCCAAGTCCGAGGTGATCCACCCCATCCATACTGAATCATGTGATTTTGTTAGATGTCCTCCTTTGTGATGAATAGTCGCATGAGTTGGGTCATATATAAGGATGAGATTGCGAAACTTGATTGATTTCTTCATTGTAGCAAACTTGAAGTATTTCTGCTTTACTTCAACTTGCAGCTTAAAGACTCTCAAGTCAAGGATTCGACATTGTCAGACTGTGCAACAACTGGATATGCACTGAAACCTGTCAAAGGCGACGCCCTTCTTCTTTTCAATCTCCATCCTAACGCCACCGCGGACGAGAGCAGCCTTCATGGCAGCTGTACAGTTCACGAGGGTGAGAAATGGACTGCGACTAAATGGATACACACGAGAGCCTTCAACGTGCAGAGACGTTTGACACCTTCTCTGATTCCTGAAGAAGAGTGCACCGACGAAGATGACAACTGCAGCCGCTGGGCCGCCCAGGGAGAATGCCAGAGAAACCCCGTGTACATGTTGGGCACTCCCGATTACTATGGATCGTGCAGGAAAAGCTGTGGCGGGTGCTGAAAGTTTGAGAATTGAGAACATTGTGAATGTGCAGAGAGGACTGAGTCTCGCCAAATAGCATCCACATCTATTCATCCATGCATTGTGTTTGATCTGGAACTGACACAATTTTATCAGAAATTTGTTTTGAGTTTGCTGAAATGTTCATAATATTCTTCTGAAATGAAAGTTTTTTTTTTTTTCTCTCTTTTGTTTACGTGCATTAGTTTGCTGAAATGTTCATAATTTTCTCATTTTAATTTTTTTTTTTTATTGTATACTTCGCTTTTTTCTAAATTGATCAATTGGAAAAAATTATTAAAAAAGTTAGTGAGGCGGCTATTTGGTTTTGGTACTCTGCAGCTATTTTCTTTGTGCACGGACACGTACCCAAAATCCCCGTGGGCCTCACTTCCCATCTCCGTGGGAGCCACGCTCTCAAACAACAAAATCTACGCCCATCATAACGCTCTCAAACAACAAAATCTACGCCCATCATAGTAAACCAGCGCGTACTAAGACGAAGTATTGGGTGGTGACATTAACATTCGCGTTCTCTCTTTCTTCACCCTGAAACCCTACGAATATAAAGCTCTCACCTTTGCGACTGATTCTTTTCCTCAGATTTTTATTTTTCCTCGAGATAAGAAAAGTCGTAGAGGAAATGGCAGTTAATTTGATGAGGCGGCTCTCGGCATCGAGAGGATTCATCAACTCCATCAGAGAGAATCACAGCCGTCGGTTCCCGATCGGGGCGGCCGCCGCCATCTCCGCTGGGGTCGCACTGTACTACATGAGCTCTCCGACTTCGACGGTGAGTGGTGATGATCTCTAGTTCAATTCCCTCTTGATTTTGTTTATCTGCAATGAAAAGGGTTGATCTGAGTTTGATTGGTATTTTTGAGATTTGATCCATTTTTTAAGGGTTTATGGATATTTTGATATTGTTTTATTAATTCACGGATTGCAATTAGAAATTTAGGTGTAATCTTGATTGTTATCCGTATATTTGGCAGGCCCAGCTTGATGCACAAGGAGAACAAACTGCTGCAAGAATGGGTGAGTTTGCAGTTTCCTATTTTTAGTTATGGAGATATGATGCATTAGATGTGCAATTTTTAATCATGTGAAAGAAAAATGAGTTATATGAGTCATGTAGCATTTGTGGTTGTTGAAAGAAATTTACCTGTAGGATGGATGAATAACGCTGTGAAACTAAAACATTCAAGAAATTGGAAATACTTACCATAGTGTCAGCTGAACTAGAACGAAAGGTATATAATGGATGTTTATCGTTATGTTTGATTCTAGGGAATTGAGACTTTTTCTCTAAATTGTAATTTTGTATAATTAAAAATACCCCCCTCCTTTTGAGGGACGGAGTAACTTGTATTTCAATCTCAAAGACAACAAGGCGGCAAATGTCCACATCGAATCAAAGTTTCACTTGCGATGTGGTCTTCTTGCATTCACCTATACATATGGAAAAGTGTGTAGGATGTCTTCTTAGATTGCAATCTAGAAATATGGGCAAAAGTTTTAAAATAGGATTCAAAATAAACTATCCAAACCATTCATCTTGTCCTAAATAGGTGTTGTGTAAGAAATTATGCAATTTAAATACTTTTGGCCATTCATTAGATAGTTATAAAATGAATGGTTTTTTTAAAATAGAACAAATGGTAGAAGTATCTAAATCATATAACTTTTTATATATCACCATCTTTTTATGTACAGCCTATTTAGGATATGGAGGTCATGATGAGCTATTTGGATCGTCCATTTTGATGTCATATGTTAAGCTTTTAGGTTGCCACCTTAAATGGAAATCTATGGGACATCCTAGGCACATTTTCCCCATGTATACCATATCATTAATCAACAACATAAACTTGCCTCACCTTTTCACCTCATCCACAAGCACCATTGCTAGGAATTCTGTCCTCTCACATTTATTCACTTAAATAATTCGAGTCTAATTTCCATGTGGCGTAGTTCATGAAAGGATTTTCAACACATCACTTCCATTCTCATGAGCCACCATGTGCATTTGGTGTGTCCAATGGTAGTAGTTTAATTTTATATTGTTGTTTTATACATGATCATTTTAATCAACAATTTGTATATTGCTTGGGATGTTTCTATAATTTTCTAGTTTGACCTCATATATTTTTGTCAAAAAAATGTCATTGAAAAAAATGAAGGTGGTGCACAAAGTTGAGTTCTAATTAAGACCATTGCATGACATCCTACAACTCTCTAATATTCTTTTATTTGAAGAGGTAAGGTTTGTATTGTCAGCCGTACATGGTTTTGGGATGTGATGTACATTCTTCTGCATACTCAATGGGAAGATCTTGTGCCTCATATACATATGCTTTTTTTAGTGTCTGATTTGTTCCTTCTGTTCAATTTCAGCACTTGACCCAAATAAGTGGTTGGAATTTAAGCTTCAAGAAACTGCAAAAGTCAGCCATAACACTAAGTTATATAGGTATGCATTTTGATGATCTTATTTCTTCTTTTGCATGGATCATGGTGGCAAGTCTAAATTTTTTTGTTCTTTGTGTAAAGTTGCTTTTTGAAAATTATATGCTGTTGCAGACATTTGTTTCTATTATCTTTCTTTTGCAACTTATCACCCTGGAATTTTCAATACATAATTTTTATTTTTCTGAAGCTCTTGGCTTTTCTTGATATTTAATTTGCAATTCCTAAAGTTCCTAAAGATATCTCACATGCTTTACTTTCATTAAGTAATTGGTAAGTTTGCTTTCAACTTTTGGCAGGTTCTCCTTTGACCCGTCAGTCAAGTTAGGTCTTGATGTTGCTTCATGTATCATCACAAGGTACCATCTTGCTCATCTCACACATTGTTTGTTCCAAACCTTTTCCAATTCTGAATTTATTTTAACATCCCATGGTGTGAACTTGCAACACCCCATAGTATGAATAGTTCCACGTGGAATATGAACTAGAAGAATACTTAGCATATAATAATTGCAATGGAGTCAAATATTAATAGGGACTCACACCTTTTGGGAAGATTCATAGTTGAATCTATATAATTAAGCAAGCTCAAGCATTGAGTACTTTCAGAATGGGTGGCTTCCTTGAAAGTTTCTGTTCACATTGTTACATTTATTTAGAAAATCAATTTCTGTAAACTTCTCCAACACATCCCTGAATAGTGGTTTACAGTTTGTAGGCTGAAGGAAATTTTTCATGATTTCATTTGTCTCCTGAAGGACTGGAACCATGTCCATATCTATTTTATTTGGGTATTAAAAACATGTCCATAAAAGAAAAATCTTGTGTCTCATTTTAATGACCAGAGCATGAGCTTCCTAGGAGGTCAACCAGCTTGAAATTGCTCCCAACTAAGAACTCTTAACCATATATCATTAATATTTGTTTTAACTACAAATTGTCCCTCAAAAAAGTAGCTACAATTTTTTTTTCCCAGTTTGTGGCGATACTATAAACTGATGTTGTCAAGGTGCAAGGCACAATGAGGGGCGTGAAGGCCTTAACATGCACGTGGTGCACAACGAGGCATGTTCACCTCATTAAAGTGAGGTGCAGTAACATTTTTTTAATTTTTAAACACAATAATGATTAAGAATGTAGACAAGTTAACTAATTGCATTGCAGTATTCATTGCATGATGAATGAAACGAATTATTAATATTAAATTCAAAACTTCAAGTCTTCAATTGTTCAACTTATTTTTCAAGTTAGGTATTTGCTCATTGAAATGAGAAGATTACAGTGAAGAGTATAAAAAAAAGATAAGAAGAGAAGAACCAATTATAAATAAGCTAATAAAAGAGAAATATATTGAAGAGAAATAGGAAACCATATCGTGAAAGCGACAATATATAGTAATTATTTTGCTGCTATATTTGAAATGTGGCATGTAGCTTTAAAATCATTGTTCCATATATAACTTTAGCAACATATCACAGTAGCGGTAGCAAAAAGAAAAAAACATAGCTGTAAAAGGGGGGAGAAGAAAATATAGAATGGGAAAGTGGAGGAACAAAGGTTTTAGAATATTATCTGGCAAAATATTCAAATATCCAAGTATTGGACACATATCTGATACAGGTATGGCTCCATTATCAAGTACCCATGCAACGTAGGTGAGAAGTGCTCTTTTATCTCAAGGGAAGCTCCGTTACTACTTCTTACATAAGACTATTGAAGTTCCAGTTTCCAGATGCTTACAGAACTTATGAAAAAAAAAAGGGATGGTATTATGTTGAGATTGACTTCGAGAAAGCTTGACAAGACAATGCTCTTCTTCTCAACAGCTTAAAATATTTACGAAGATAAGGTTTTAGTGTGATAGATAAAATGATGTAATGTCATATAATTTATATCTAGTCATCTATGTTTCTTTTGAAAATTCTGAAAATGTTAAGGGCGAAAAGAGTTGGATAAGGTGAATGAAAAGTATCAATCCTGATTCCGATTATTTTTTATGTCGAACATGCATTGACCTGGGTTTTAGCAAAGTAAGATAAAGCTTCTAAGTTTGAGTTGGTAAAGGGTCTCTTGCTTGTGATAGGGGTTGCTGTTTGTTGGAAGCCCTGCAGCCAGCTTGTTGACTGGAATTTCTCTCTCATCCACAGGAACATGGGAGATAACCACCCATTTATTCAAAAAGGAAAAGAATTTCGCAAAACAAAAAACATAATTTTTAAATGAATTAAGTTAAATGTGAATTTCTCTGAAAACTAACTCTACCATATGTTCATAACTTTTATATTAAGCTAAGGCTTCTCCTTAGTTAATTATCTCTAATACAAAAGTTCTCTATTGTTTATTTGCAGTATTCTAAATATCGGATACCGGTCTCGTACCGGTCAGCAAATTACATACCGGTTACCGGATACCGGGCGGGATATCGCGATATGACCCTAAATACCGGAGTGTCATACCAGTTAAAGATAATCATATAATTGGCTATATAGAATATAATAAAACACATAAAATAAGTTTATAGTACTTACATTGGCTTATTTACATTCAACTTACGAATTTGCAGATATCGTTTAGAACGTTCGCATATGCACAGAGCGACATACAATCATAAAATTAAGAAAAATAAGTTTTCAAGATAAAAAAAAAGTGTTTCTACATGTGTATTTATGTGTATTTACTGTTTTAAAACACTGCAAATATATGTCAATGTTTACAATACATGCTATGTGATGTCTCATACTCGTTCCGTGTATTTCGCATCAATTTGTGTCATATACAGTTGCAATCTCCCTTCACTTTAATGAACAAAACTAAACTTATATTTTTTCACATAACCAAACCTAAGAAGCAGTGAATTTATAATTAAAGAATCTGCAACAACACTAGTGAAAATTGTATAAATAGTAAACAAAACTAAACTTATATTATTTCACATCAATTTGCATCTATACTATAAAAATTGTATTAAATTGAATATGCTACTACATTCACTGTACCCACCATGTTTAAAACATAATTAAAGAAATTATAATCTGCAACAGTGAATCTAGCATGAAACAGTGAATCTGCAACAACAGTGAATACATATAAATAGTAAATACTCAAATTTACAAATTTTATCAAGTTTGAAACTCACACACAAAATCATTTCTTGAATCACTGATTCACACTGAATCAGTGATTCGATTCACTGATACAGTGTGAATCAGTGAACCGAATCACTGATTCAATGTGAATCAGTGAGTCACTGATTCACATTGAATCAGTGATTCGGTTCACTGATTCACACTGTATCAGTGAATCGAATCACTTATTCAGTGTGAATCAGTGATTAAAGAAATCACTGTAGACTACCCGCCGATATACTGCCCTCCCAACTTAGCAATTCCTCTCAAATTACATCAAAAAAAATCTAACATAAATCGCAATCAATTAAACCTAAATAGCACAATTATAAAAGAAATTGATGAACTTTGTAACTCTAAATCAAATTAATATTAAAAAAACAAACTAAACTTACCTGGCCGGCGGCGACTGCCCCACTGGAGAACGGCGAGCACCCTTCGAAGACTCTCAGAGTAGAAGAGCTATCGGAGAGCGGAGAAGAAAGATAGAGAGAACACGAGAGAGATTTTTGGATGGATTGGGAAATTAGGGTTAGGGTTCGGGTTCGGGCCGTTCTGCTCGATCGGCCGATGAATGCGGGGAGAGAACGAGAGAGAGAGCCAGAGAGTGGAAGAAAAAGAATCGGAGAGAGATTTAGGGCTGATTTGGAGAAATTTGGGGTTAGGGTTTTTCGTCGCGGGGAGGTAAAGCTCGGATCGCCGGGAGAGAAAGAGAGAGAAAACGCGAAAAAAAATGAAATTTTTCTCCCTTCCTACCCGTTTTATTTCTTAACGGGTCGGATCTTAACGGGTTAACGGATTTAACCCGTAACCAAAACCCAAAATCCAATAACTGATATTATCTAATACCGGCCGGTATTAGACATCTCGATACCGGCCGATATATCGCCACGTGGTCGATATATCGGCCCATACCGGTCCAAAACGATAAACGGTAAAAAAATGTCCATATCGTCTCGTTTCTTCATAATTACCGATATACCGGCCGATATACCGGTATATCGGCCGGTATTTAAAACACTGTTTATTTGTGGGTGACACTATAGGTAACAAAGTTAAGAAGACTCAGAAAAGGTAAATTTGGTTTCTTTCTATGTTTCGAAAGAATTAAACAGAACATATTCATTGTATCTATTCAGTCTTTTGTTGATCGCTTTCATTTATCTTGGCTACCCATTTGAATGTAAGATTGTTTTGGTTTTTTTTTTTTTTTTTCTTTTTTCTTTTTTTTTTTGAAGCAGTGGGGGCACATTATATGTGACCAAAAAGAAAAAAAGAGGAAAAAACTAAATTGTCACTCTGAAAGCAATAGAAAATTATGTGTGGGTTACACCATAAATTGCTAGTACAAAATAGAAAACTGTTATATTCGGCATGAGATCTACAATATAAAATGTCTATAATTTGTTTATACTAGTAAACAAAGAAGAACCAGTGACATCTATGGTGGTGAGTGATGATTGCAATATGCACTATCTTAGGCAAGTTCCTACGAAACAATTTTTCCCCCTATAATTCCATCTATTGCCCAATTCTAGTGAAGATTTTGTATCAACAGATCCAATCTGGATGGAAGATTCATAGTGGAGAAGATCAGAACCTCCTTATCCAAATGAGGAACTAATATTAACTTCGTTGGAATTTTAATTGTACTTCGCTTGATGCCATTCCTACAAATTTCAGCTCAGATGAGTTTAGCTAACTCAATCTAGTAAAAGTATACTGCATTGCAGAGCCTTCAGATAAACTAATAGTAGTTTCATCAAATACTAAAAGTCTGATAGAATGGCAGTGGATGAATTAATTTGTATTTTTTTTTGGCTTTATTTTCAAGAGGAAGCTACATTTACATGCTTGAAGACTTGCATGTCAGATTCAAATGACAGTTAATAGGTGTGGAAAGGATTATAAAGGGATTCCCATGTGGTTATGTAGAAACTAGTTCTTCTAGTTATTTGTTCATTCTTGTATTGTGGCGTTATATATTAGCTTCTATTCTTCACCCCCCCCCCCCCCCCGCCCCACCTTTTTTTCTTTCTGAGCACTTACGTAACATCTGATGTAAATGCGTCTATGTAAGCTATGAACTTGTGGACTACTCTAACGCCATTTTGATTGCAATTACAGGGCACCTATTGGAGAAGAGACAGCAGAAGGAAGGCAAAAATTTGTAATTCGGCCGTAAGTTTTTTCTTTTGGGTGGCGTGTGTGTTTTGTTCTTGTTGTTATCTTGGTTTTTTTTTTTTTTTTTTTGGCCGCGTGGGGGGGGGGGTGTGTGTTAAACCTCTGAAACTTGACTATGTTGAATCACTCTAGATAGAATGCTTAATGTGTATCTTTCTCCTAAGAGGAGGATTCCTACCTTGAAAGTGGTTCTTTAGCCTCAACATAGTTGATAGAGGCATTAGCTTTTCACTGGCGAGTAAACAACACTTTTCAATTAAGTGTTTGACCTCCCATTTTCTGGTTAATGACATCCTCGGATGGGGAAGGTTTGATTTTCTTTGTTCTAATACATAGTTTTTTGTTACAAAGAGTCAAATGGTTTCACACTAGACAAATTTTTTTGGCTGAGTACGGTTTCCTCCACTTAGGAGGACGGTCATTTACTTTGAAATGGATTCTGAAGGCTCAGTTTGGTTGATTTACCTATTGAAGAGTCTTTGAGAATTCATTTTCTGCTAGTTCACCTCCTCCTTCATTTTCTGCTAGTTAATCTCCTCCTAGTGTGATTCATTTTGTTCTAATATGTTCTCATGGTTAAATATTTAATTATTTATATCAACTAACCTTAGTCAGTTGCACTTTAGAATTATAAAAGAAATTAAAAAAAAATGTTATTGTCATTAGGCATGCATGTGCATATCTTTTCCCTAGAGGACCAGTGCTCATTCTTACTTCTTTATGCCGTGTTTCTTTAGTTTCTCCTCTTAAAAAAAATGTAATTTCTTTAATTGCTCCCAATGTACTTAGCTTGCATGGAGTATTTGTTTGACAACGAATGTCATTGAAATTTACAATGGAGTAGTAAAATATCATTTTAATATATGTATTTTTGTTGAAAAAATATTCTGTGTTTTCTGTAATTAAAAAAAAGTCGATGATACCAAAATACTCATTTGTTTGGCCAAGACTTAATTTCCAAATTATTGACTTAATTTATACAAAGCAATGTGTTTTCAAATAAGAGAATGCATTCTCTTGTATTCTTGGTTTTATGTGTGTCTCACAGTCGAATGTGATTCCCTACAACAAACATGTCATTTTCCCCTTTTCTAGATATTTTTCTAAGACTAGGAGAATGTGGTGGATGCCAACCGGCCTTTTCGGTTTATGACAAGTCGCTCTCTTATCCATAGTTTTGGGTTAGGGGAGTAACACTAACTATGCAAGTTCACATTATATCTTCAACCGGTCATAAATTTAGTCAAATGGAGTTTTGGTCCATAGTGGACCCCATTAGGCTTAGTTGATGTAGATGACGATGATGATAAATGTGTTTTCGAAGATATAAATCCAAAATGTATTAATTTGATGAGTCTGATCTCTTAGGTCAAAAGTTGGAATTATTTATTTAAGATTGTCTTGTATAATTTTCAAGAATTGTTACTATCACATGCTGTTTTCATATAGAAAAATCCTTATAACTGGTAAAATGAAATTCTAGTAGTCATTGCATCTGGTTTAGGTTTCTCCATAGACGAGTTTCAATTTGTTAACAAATTTTAAATTGTTTGATGGATCAGTTTCTGATTGTGTGTCCTCTCCTTTTTTCAGTGAACTTTTCTTTATGCCTTTTTTGTAGACTGCCTTTCTACAACCACATCAAGTTGATAGTTTTATACTTGCAGAAAAGGGTCCATGACTAAAATAGAATCTTTATGTCTATGCTTCAAATCCCGGGAAAAATCCCTTTCATTGAAAGATCTATCCCATCATCTGTTGGTTACTTTACTGATCTGATATGCTGGTAGGAGTATATCAAGGATTACGTGGGCTCTTGAGTCTTTGGCTATTAAATTCTGCTTTTCGAATATAATATGTTAGTAAACTGTATGATGATCTTCCTCTGTTGAGATATATCTACTCTTCTGGTGTGATTTGTGTTGGGCTCTTTCCCTATGTGGTATCTGACCATCAGTGGACAACAGGCACTGTAGCTTCCTTTTATCTGCCTTATTTTATAGTAAATTGTTTTGGGTGTTGTAAGAGTAATTTGGCCTGACGAGAAGTCTTATAGATGGCTTTATCAATTCTCTTTTTCAGATATACTCCCATATCAGACCCTGATTCTAAAGGTTACTTCGATTTATTGATCAAGGTATGATGATGATATTTTTGTTGTTTTTTCTGAAAGCTATCAATTGCATAAAAACTCTTTTCACTCACTTTTTTTTTTTTTCCTTGGTTTATGTTTTGTGAGCACATAGAATACTTGATTACAATTGTAATTACGCCAACTTATGTTTTTATCTTGTCATCAAATTATGTTTGACTTTAGTTCAGCACTCAATTGATAGAGTACTTGATGCAATTTAGAATAAGTGCACTAGATTATGTTTTTATTCACAAATGACATCAAATTTTATGTTTAATCTATAGATCACCTACTTTTTGTTGTTAAATGTCTCTTTGTACAGGTTTATCCTGAAGGAAAAATGAGTCGGCATTTTTCAAGTTTGAAGCCAGGCGATGTAGTTGAAGTTAAAGGGTAACTAAATAAGCAATGAAATGTATTACTGCTAGTCTGCTATTGGGAATGCTTTCCTTTCTTCCTATGAAACTTGCATCTAATTGTCTATTGCAGGCCAATTGAAAAGCTCAGATATAGTCCAAATTTGAAAAAGAAAATTGGCATGGTAAGACATTAGATCTGCAGATTTACAATACTGAATTTTCTAGACATCAGCTTTTACTTTTTCCCTAGTTTTATTACTATTTCATGGAAGGGGACAGGAGAGAACCAAGTTCTAAAGCTTGTACAATGAAAACTCTCTATTACAGAGTCATATTAGAATATCTGTCCTATGTCCACAAAATCTTCTCCACCATACTCTTCAAATTCCACGTCACATGCCTAATCTAAATGTTTTACACTGCTATTTGATGAAGTACTTATGGATCTTCATTTAGCGACTAACCAATATCTCTTACCAGTTCAAAATTGTTCACTTGATTATCAACTTCACTGTAGAATATGTTTTTCCCATAACTTCTTTCTAACTTGCTCGCCTAAATATTTCTTGAATTCTGAGTGAGTGAGTTCTCTTTCAGAGTATTTCTCATTTTAAATCATCTAGGAAATGGTCCATTATAAAACAGTGAGGATGTTTCTCTCTACTAGAACTTTTCATGTCTGTTCCCAAATACTTGTTTTTACCTTTGAATAGATTTACCTTTATTTACTCTGGAACATAACATGAAATCTGTTAGGCCTTTGCTGGGTAAAAGAACTATGAATTTTTTGTCCATTACTTTTTGGCTTTCTTCATTCAAATTCTCATATACGAGTGTAATGGATCTATATGTTAAATATAAATTCTGGAAAATGTAAGACGTGTTTTTTGGAAAACTGTTGTATATGATGACTGTTTCCTGTTCCTCAGCACTTACATTATGGTTAAGTGACAATGCTTTTGGTTTTCTGATTTGAGATTGCATATATCCTGCTAAACAGCTCAACCTTTATATGCCCAAGAAGGCATATTATGGACCATATATATAAACATAAATCCAACTAGCTCTATAGGTTTGTGTTTGATGAAGAAACATATATCTAAACTGTCTACTTGCATCAGCACAAAATACGTTAGGAGTTAATGGAAAGTTCTGTAATTATTTCTGGAATACGGATACTTAGGGCAAGCCTCTGGCAATAAGCATATCCCTATTTTTAGAGAAATAGCACTATACAGTATTGTCTGCTTACATATGGTATTTAACACTAGCAGTTTGAAAGTAAGTAAACATAGTCATTTGTTGGACCAGGGTATTTTTGAATATTGTAGCACGGCTTGAGGATATTGTTAGAACGAGGTATTGTTGATGCATTCTTAAGGGGACAAACACATTGTTGAAATTGTGGGGACAGCTGGTGCTTGAAAGGAGCACACCCTTTTCTCACACAAATATATTTCTGGAGGTATACATTTCAGAGTGTAGTACAACGCCCCACCTTCCACCCTAAACAAAAACGAGAAAGGAAAATAAATAAATAAAAAGAATAGGGAAAGCAGCAGCAACAACAAAAACAGAAAAAGAAAAAGCCCTACCCTGTTCGATGCTGCTTTTTGGAGGATTGTATATCTCAGAGTTTATTGGGAGAATAGTGATTAATATATTTCTCAGCACAACGAATGAAATCTTTTCTTCTCAAAATTTACCTTAACTTCTGCCTCCTCGTTAATCTGCTCTATGTCAATTAAGTATCACCATGCTGTAAATGCTGCTGATTATGCATTTTTTACTTTGTCAGATTGCAGGCGGCACTGGTATCACACCAATGTTTCAGGTTATCAAGGCGATTCTAAAAAATCCTGATGATCACACTCAGGCATGTTGCTTCGTTCATATTAGAGTTTGAGACTTGCAACCATATAAGTTTACATCAATTATGCGTTGTCTTACGAGCTTATGAGTGGAGCTGATTATTCTTTATATATTTGATGATGGACGTGCACAACAAGGTGTTCTAATATTTTACGCTTAGTTAAATGGGGTATATTAATGATGGTACAGAGGACAACTTGCACTTGTACTCCTGAAGGTTCAACTTTCGCAAAGTTTCAGTTTAAAACCAATTTGCATGTCAGATGTCCACCTTTCATTAATCTTACCTTGATACTTGTGTTGCTTTTTGTATTCACGGGCATGAGGCAAGGTGAATATGGTTTTTCCTCCATTTCAATTAGGTCATGTTAAAAGTATAAAATGCATCCCCTCACTGCAACTTTTGGAGTTTTCGTTCTGTAGGAGGACATTGAGATGATATCAAAGCTTCAGGTGTCCAGATTGATCCCTGAAAATTTAAATATATTTATATACTTTCATTTATCCAGCATTTCCCAGCTAATTGTCTTTGCACTGGAGGCTTTCTCAGTGGCTTGAGGGCCTCGTGGAGGAGTATTAAGGACTTTGGTGTGCATTCCATCAGTCATGCCAATAGCTTAAGCTTTTTTGTAACATGAACATTTGATGGTTCTAAGCCAACTAGGTTCGAATCCAGCTGGCTACTCTTCAAACTAAAGAAAAATTCTGCTTCCTACGTCCTACTTTGTAGCAGATAATGGAGGTATTCAACATGCTTGAAAGGGCTACAGGAAGATATTTCTCTTAACCCTGAACACAGAAGGAATTTACCTTTGTGCTGAGTTTGAATGTCAGCCATCTGGTGTTGAGTCCATCATTTTTTTGAAATGGCTATTACCAAGAGCCTTCTCTTGTAACACTTGTGAAATGGTCGTTTAGTGAATACCATGGCCTTTCTAGTTTTCAAATCTTGTTCTTCTTTCCTTTAACTGTATTGAGCTTAAACTCAATATGGAATTACTTGTTCATGGAAATGTTTTACTGTCTATTGTTTTCAGTCAAGATTGTGTGATATTGACATATGATACTGTAATTGCTATTACTTTAACTTGTATTTAAACTATTCTTTTTAACTTGAAATTTTCTAGAACATTTTCTTCTGGGGTTATACTTACTGGATCCCTTGATGGTGGCACAGTGAAATCCAATTGTATTAATGCACCATGGATATACTCTTCCCTCCAGCAAATTTTTTCCACTATCAAATCCTCCACTTTTCTCAAAAAAAACTATATGCAGGCTATGCACATTGTTCAGTATGAATGATTTGTTATGATACATTGTACTAATTGATATAATTCTATTATTACAACCCTGGTCTTTACAGTACAACCTTTTTTGTGCAGGTGTCATTGCTTTATGCTAATGTTGCACCTGATGATGTTTTGCTAAAAGCTGAGCTTGATAGACTCGCAGCTAGTTATCCAAATTTCAAGGTAGCCAATGGGAGAAATTTGTTTATATTTGATACAGTATCAGGTTCCCTGAATTGTTTTTGTTTTTTATATATATTTTTCCTCAATTTCTTCAACTGTTGATGACAAAATAATGCAGGTATTTTATACCGTTGACAACCCAACCCAGAACTGGAGAGGAGGTTCAGGCTACATATCTAAGGATATGATTTTGAAGGGCTTACCTGGCCCTGGGGATGACATGCTCATTCTTGTGAGTTGCCAATAATTAAGCCACAGAAAATTTGGATTTTTCTTTTTTAAGCGGCCCAATGCCATTTTTCTAACATTTTATTTACAAGCTGATCATATCTTGATGTTGGTAGAGTTCAGATTACTGTGTAGTGGTGGTATCTTTTACGAGCTTTGAGATTCATATTTTTTAACAAATCTGAACTGAGTCAAGAGAGTGCGGTGGCTCACATAGCTCATATTAGTGTCTCTACTGCCATTATCTGTACAGGTGTGTGGTCCCCCGGGGTTGATGAATCACATATCTGGAGACAAGGCAGAGGATAGATCACAAGGCGAGGTATCAACATCACACTTTATTACAATACAGCCTTTCTTGTTTAGTAGATTGAACTTGTCTAATGTGAAGAGCCAACACTAAAGCAATCCTGAAACTGGTCACACTTTTTGCTTATCCCAGTTTGATATATTATGCCCATTCATTGGCTTGGAGCATACATTGCATGAGTTGCTTGTCCAATGCATTATGATTTAAGCATGAGGCTCAAATAAATTAGTATAAGGAATATAAAGAACAATTATTCAATGTGAATTTGTTCAAATTTCACCCAATCCCATATCTAAGTCTTTAAAGATTTGGTGTGCTTTTCCTTTTCATATCATGTCATATTCCTGTCATGCTTCTTAGAAGAGCGCTTTGAACAACCAAATTATAAGGATGATAAGCTCCTCATCATTAAAATAACCACAAACGAATGTGTAGGTTTCATTCCTGGCAAAAGCTTGGAATAGGCACATTGGGCTGGCAATTTTCTAGGTATTGTTAAATTTTGTGACATTCAGCCATAAGTCGTGTTTGTTTAATCTCCATGATGCTCTCCTGCTTGCGCAATCTTAGTACTAATGGTATGTGTGGCGCCCGCAAGTGTTGAGTGTTGAAATGAACAGGGAGCAGGAAGCTAAAGACTATTCAGTTTAACTCAGATAAAAAATTTGTTAATTAGTAGGGACCCCTCGTTTCTTATTCCATGAGAATTGAGAATTTGGAAAAGTGCAACTAATGTTATTGGTAATAATTTTTTTTTTTTTTTTTTTGTGGCCGTAAGATATAAATGTATAAAAAAATATGATGAAAATATTGGCTCATTGTCTATAGTCATTTATTTTGTTGGTCATTCTTATTTCCTTTCCTCCTCACCTTTCTGCTAACTTCTCCTATATCTTTTCTTAAACTTGAAAACTTAAACAGTAGGTTGATAATATTGGTGATAGGTTAAACTATGAGCTTTGTACATTAAGGGAAGTGCAAAAGAGACTTGTAGGGGACACCCAATTGATTTCCTCAAAAAGAAAGGAAGAAAAGAAAATTGTAAAAAGAGGCCAGTGATACCATAATAAAGGAGGAGGCTGGATGACACTAAATGACTGAAACGCATGAATATACTTAAAGGACAAGCCAATGGAGTTATGAACATCATAGAGGAATGTAGTTGAAACATTTGTTTTGGCTGTGGCTTTTGAAGCAACAAACTTTTCAACGAAGTCGGAGAAACTAGAAAGTGCTCTAATTTCCATTTATATCACTAAATAAAGGAAATACTTATGGTAGGAAAAGTTTGGAGGAATGGAGAATGTCTCCCTTCCAATTCCCAGGATAGAATAGACGTTTTACTTTTGAAAGGAGTTATCTTCTCTTAGAATGTCATTCATTTTACATAAGGATAGTGATTCTTATCTAGAATGTTCATTTTACATTTAAAAGATAGTCTACCCCACCCCCCCCACACACAAACACACCTAATCTCTCCCTCCCTCTTTCTCTCTCACTCACACACAAGCACACACCTAAAGAATATCATTTTGTTGTTAACTCTTATTTTTCTCCATCTAATCCTACATGGTTGCAATTAGTTCTCTCCTTCAAGTAGACATTTTTACATTATAAAACATGACTTTCTAGATGCACACCCCTCCAAAATTTTAGATATTTAGATATATGTCTTCCAAACTTAATATTTACATATATGCTTCCAAAACATATAAGCTATACTCAAAATACCCTTTCTATTAAACAAATAGTATAAAATAGAATATCCTCTTATAGCTTTTTATTTGAGATAATTATTCTTTGATCCCAAAATACCCTTTCACATAATTAAATAACTAACTTCATCTTTCTCCTCTCACTAAAAAGAAATTATCCCTTATTCTATTACTATAGAGAGAAAAAATTGAAGAGACAAAGGAGAAGTATCACTACAAAGAGGAGGAAACTTGTGGGAGAAAGAAGAAGGTTCCATCTGATCTTTGTTTCAAGTGAAGAAAAATGTGGAGGGAGAAAGAGCTGAGGGTCCAGGGATGAGAGGTTTTCAAGAAATCAAAGAGAAATAAGAGTTAAAACATCTTATTTAATCGTGAGCAACATTAATGTGCATCTCGAATGTCGGGTATATATAATTTGTGGGGCTTATATCTAAATATTGAGATTTGGAGCGTATTTTTAAGTATATATGGTAAGTAACTAAATGACCCATAAAAGATTGATGCATTTTATTATAAAACTCATATTCTACAAATAAATTTTCAATTAAATCAACTAGAGTATGAAATAAAATATGCATTCACAAACTCCTAAAGAAGCATACCTTTCAAATATATATTAAATAAATTACTTGGTCCTCACTTTTATATTATTAAAAATATTAGTTCAGTGCACAAACTAATTTAAATGCTTCATAACAATCCTACTATAGTGGATGAGCTATTAACTAAATGTAATGGCCGAGTTCGTCAATAGATGAACTATCAGCTATGACAATCGAAGGGTCTAGAAGGCGTGGTGCAGCAGAGATAGTATCAGTGTACTCCGAAGATGTATGACGAGAGACTAGAAGTGGATGACAATCGACAATCATCGCAAATATGGGAATGGCAGAGTTTGTAATGGATGAGCTATCAGTTATGATGATCGGAGGAGGATCGAGAAGGCATGATGCATCATAGATGGTGTCGAGGTGATAGGTACACTTCAGGAGATGTCCGATGAAAGATTAGAAGAGCATGACAATCGGCTATCATCAAAATTGGTGTAATGGCCAAGTTCATCGATAGATGAGCTATCGACTACAATGTCTTACATGTAGTCCTGCATAGGCTTGGAAAGACAACATGCTCGGGGCTTGGTTAACATCAACATTTTGGTGCGGTTGAACGACAACATTCATTAAAGATGAATAATGGAGTTCATCGATGGGTCAACTATATTGGACATGGTTAAGATGACCATGTCAAATGGAGTCAGGTGTGGCTTTGAATGACGGTGTACCATAGTTTGCCAGAGATGGAGGGTAACCACCAACAAGGAGTGGTGGTTTGTTGTGGGGCTCAGCTCTAAATTTAAAATTTTGAATTTGAATTCAAAATTTAGATGCCGTGATGATGGAATCATACATGTGCTAATTCAGTGATTGTTGATACACATATAAGGGGAGTCCCAAATCCCAATACAACATATGACGGTCTTCATGCATTTCTACTTTATCTCTTTTGTTTTCTTTACATCTATATCTATGCAAAGAGATATTTTTATACATTTATATATATATATATATATATATATATATATATATATATATATATATATATATATATATATATTTTGGTTTTTTACTATGTAGCTTGTTCTATTATATTTTATTAATGAAACACAAGGGATATTACACACTGTTTATGCTAAAAAATAATTCTACTACAATTATAGAATGTCATTGGAAATCTTTATATGGTAATTAAAGTTTCATCTACAATTAGTAATTATTTTTTTAGTTCATTAACCAATGTGTCAAATTGAAACCCTTACTCATTTGTATAAACATGAAAGTTATTTTTTTAATTAGATAAAACACCATATTCATACAACACTTTATACAAATGTTTTTGGACCATGTATTAAATATTGGATAGGGTTTCTATGAAACTATATTTATATCATTTTTGTTTTTTGGTTACATGCATTATGCATGTGTATTTTAATTATTAGTAGTATAAAACTCTGCAAAGTTATTAGTTCTATTCTTTTTCTAAAGATTTGTTAAACACACGAAACCAGGAATTATGAGTGTCAGGAAGCACCAGGATCAATATCCATTCCGAGAAACATCGAACAAATATCTGATGGGAAAATGGAAGCTAAATATATTGATTTCTTTCCCTTTAGACGGTCTAGGAATGGAGTCAAACGGGTGGAAGAATTTCACCCTATAGATTTGGAAAAGCCTTTGGGGCACAGGTTCAGGCAAGCGCCCGTAATGGGAAAATGCGTTTCTCAGATCTGTTTCAACCGCTACTATCAAGCCCAGATCCAAGAAGCTCAGAAGTGCCGTCGCACCTCCACGACCCTCCTCTAGCCGGCCGACGCTGACCTGACAAGACGCTGACCTGACAAACCGCTGCCATTGCCGCCAATCAGCTGCCATTGCCGCCAAATGGATACTATTTTCTACCCTTCACTATTAGTTTACTAAAGAACTTATTTACTACAGTCTTGATATTATGAGGAGGGTTCTTTTTATCCAGCATGCTTGGCATGTTAGGTTAGAAGGATTCGGACGGTGAGTGGATGGGTTTTTCTTTTTCTCTTCCTGCTTTTTTTTTTTTTTTTTCCCGTTTTCCTTGTTTTTCACAGAAGTATGGTGGGGTCCTGGGGGTTGGGGGATTACGTGTGAAGTTTGATTGGGAAGTAAGTTTACAAAAACAATGCTGGAACAAGAGTTCTTCTATGGATGAAAAGATGTTGGATATACCTAATTGTTAGATTGTTTGGATTTTTTTTTTTTTTTTTTTTTTTTTTTTTTTTTTTTTTTTTTAAAGACGGAAAGAACACAGCTTAGCATTGCATTTTCCGAAATGGAAGTGAGAGAAAGCAAGTCAAGTGTAA
This sequence comes from Dracaena cambodiana, assembly GCA_036321105.1. NCBI lineage: Eukaryota > Viridiplantae > Streptophyta > Magnoliopsida > Asparagales > Asparagaceae > Dracaena > Dracaena cambodiana. Next base: position 42,370,614 of record JAYEPQ010000013.1, read on the forward strand.
GGAAATGATTAATCAGATTTAGGGAAAGATGGAGGAAAAAACATGAAATGGACAGTGAAGTTCCTCCGATATTTCATGGTTTCAGTACAAAACATTGAGCAAATTACGGGGATTCAAATGATAACCCAAATATAGATTCCAAATGGAAACTGTATGGATTCTAGAAGGAAAAGCAAAGAAAATCCTAATAGAATCCACTAAGTTTGTATGGAACTTAATGGTTAAGAGGAAAACCTAATATAAAACCTAAAGGTAATGATGGGGTTCTACATGAGACAACTGATGGAATAATACCATGGTCTTTAAAAGAAAAAAAAAAAAAACATGGAGAAGTGGTAAAAGTTTATTGAAATCACTGTGAAGTGAAACAACTGGACATGTATAATATAAACAACAGTTCTAGATAGAAGCCATATAACACTTGAGAACCATTTGAACTGAAGCATAGACTAGAGTGTTAAGCTTATTTTAAAAAAATGGGTTGTATAATAATACATGAATTACGTAAAACTTCCATCAAGTTCCATACTACTTTCAACAATTTTTCCTGAGTTTCACCAGCATTCTTGTTTCCAATGTTTCTTGTTTACATTTTTCCAAAATTACAGAACACTTTCTCTCATCCAAATTTGGAAGTGCTTTGCTCTATCTAAAACTTTATCACCTTTTAGCATCACATGAAACAAAAAATTATCTCAAACTTCAAGTACTTTTTTCTTAAGTTTATTACACTCACAAATATTATTCTTTGCACTCTTTTGAAATCTAATCCATGTGTAGCAAAGTGTTTCAATTACCTGAGATATCAATTCTCACGAACTCCTTTTGCCAAATTCTCATTATTGTCTGTATTAACTTCGTATTTTTCATCCTGTTTTCCAGCTGACTGGGGTGCTGAAGGAACTGGGCTACACAGAAGAAATGGTGTACAAATTTTGAGAAATATGCCATGTGATTCCTTTCCATTATTTCCCTTCGATTTTAGAGAAAATAAAATGTTACCAAATTGTTATTATCCTTCCAACTTGCGCGCAACTATAATTCATGACCTCTTGCAGATTCTACTACTAAATTTTTGTTACTTTCCGACCAAATACGTAACATTAATAATATTAATTTCAGTTTAGGCAGATATTCTACGGTTTTGCTGCAGATGGTTTGTGTGTTGGATTTATCGGTCACAGTACAGGTCTATCCCCATGAAAACAGCCTCTCCGGCAGCATTGTCTGTGTTGATTCCATCCACTTATTGGTATTCGATGAATCAAGAATACCATGAATCCACACTCGACGGTTAAGGTAAAGATACCACTCGCATGGAGAGAGTCTTTTTTTCTTTCTAAAATGTGGGAAAATGTGGGCTCTATATTTGTATTTTGTATCTCCAGTGCGCTTTGAATCTTACTGTGATGAATTTGACACCAGTAATTTGATAGTCTTGGTAGTTTTCATGCAGATTTTGATGAAACCAGGGGAATTTTTTGGGTGTCACCAGCTTTTGTGATTGTGCTATGCAAATTGGGATGGGAATGAGCAAGTCTAAAATTAATTCTTGTACTATCCAATTCAAAATTTTGAATTAAAAATAGAAATTTTACTTTTTTATTTAAAATTTTGGAATTGGATAGAATTAGGCAAGAAAGCTGAACGGTGGACTGGACTGTGTATGTAAAATTGTAATGGGACATGATGTAAATGGGTCGGATTTAGTTTCCTAATTTAATCTGATAATCTGATATGCGCGGGTAATATTTGAACCCAAAGTCGATAATGGCGATATGATTTGAATCCAACCCGAAACCGAAATGGATAAAACTCAAAATTAGGATTAGAGTTTGCTTCTAAAAACCCTATGAGAAGACGGGATAGGAATTCATCTTCTCTTCTACTGAGAGCACAGCAAACTTTCCTCTCCTTTAAGCTCTCTTTTGCAGAGTTCTCGATCATTTTCATTTAAGCAAATTTCGAGCAAGTTTTCTCCGTTTTTCACTGGGCAGTCAAAAGTTCTGGGCTTGTTGTCCATTTCGTTCATGATTGCACACATGAGAGGAACTCTTCTTTCATGATAGCAATGGATGTTTTGAGTTTAAAGATCTAGTTATAACACTTTTATTAGGATGTTACATGTGTTCTTTTTATTGGTTTTTGTGATTAATATGGAAAAAAATGATAATATGAGCCGACTTTTAGACGTAGAAGCTAGTCATTCCAGAGGAACTAGGATTATGGATACCAATTTGTTGTAGCAAGCCTACTCGCCGGCATCATTAAGGAAAATTATAAAGGCACATGCCAAGCGACTAAGGGCACGTCTCTTCCGGTTGAAACCTTTCAAATTTGGAAAGATAGAGAAAATAAAAGAAAAGAAGATTAAAAATTAATTTTTTTCTTCATACTTGATTAGTAAGAAAATATTTTTTTTTTTTTTTTTATATTTTCTAATATACTAAATAATAAAAGATATTTTCTTTCAAACCAAACATAATGTAAGATATCTCCACCTCTTCTCTTGTCTCCACCTTTTTCTCCTCCACCTCATCCTCCTTACGTGAAATCGCTAATCCGCCATCACCACCACCAGCTCCTCTTCCTTCCTCTCCTCCTCTTCCGTTTCTAATCAAGTCACCCTCGTCCCTCCTCTTCCTCCCTTCTCACCTCCTTCTTCACACCTCTCCCATCTGCGAACCCACCATCTCACCTTCTCCTCCTCCTCCTACTCCTTCTTCACACCCTCCCTCCTCCACCTCCCTCCTCCTCTCTCCTTCCTCTTCTTCTCTCTTCCTCCTCCTCCGTCTCCTTCTCTTTCTATGAACCCGCTATCCATTAACTTTAATCATAATATTTTAAAGTTAAAATAAAAAAAGATGGTATATTGATTATAAAAATAATCATATATACTTATATTTAAAATTAATTTTAGTTGGGTGTGATTTGGGGTGTGCTTTTATAATTGCTCCTTGTACAAAGCACGTTGTTTCTTTTGCGTTCCGGTGCAGATGGTCGGAAAAAACCGCCCGATCTAAACCGGATCCGTCCTGTGGGTCCCGCTGCCAAAAGTCTTTGTGGTGAGTTGGGCTGCACACGTCAGCCCAAAAGATCCACCTCTATTTATGCACCCTCCCCATTTTTATAGTAAAATAAAAAAAAATCCAATAAAAACAAAATAAAAAGGACAAAAGGAAAAAAAAAAAAGGGGGGGAAAAATGAAACCCCTTCTCTTCTTCTTCATCGATGAGGCTCGATTGGATCCCTAATCACCGTTGTTGCACTCGATCTCGCATCGGATTTGATCTCTCCGTTGAGAAATCGAGCAATGGAGGACGAGGCTCGCAAGAAGAGCACCGATTGCGTCTATTACCTCGCCTCTCCCCTCACCTGCAAGAAGGTCCCAATTCGTGATCCCCTAAAAAAAAAAAATTCTCCTTTTTCTTCTTCCATACGATTTTGGTCGTAATTCGATTGTTTCCACGACCCCACTTGTTCAAATTCTGTTCTTTGCGATTGGGGTTTGTGATTTATTTTTGTGGGCATTTGTTGCTTTTTCGGTTCTTTTGGTGTTGAATTGTGGTCTAGGGTTTGTGGGATGGAGCGATGAAGAATGCTGGTGTTTGATCGTTTAGGTTTATGATGGGACTTTTTGCTATGTAGGTGATTTTACCCATGGAAAGGCGATCTCATGACGTTACTCTAGTGACTCTTGAGAAATTTTTAAAATGTTTTGCATTTGTTTGGTTATTTTCTGAATATTATATGGATGGTAAACAGTTCTGACATGTTCTTCGTTTGACTCTTCTTTTAAGGGGAACGAATGCGAGTTTCGTCATAGCGAGGCTGCACGGCTCAATCCAAGAGATTGTTGGTTCTGGTTGAACGGCACCTGCCTCAATCGGAACTGTACTTTTCGGCATCTGGTGAGTTCTTCTGCTATGAACAGAAACTTATTGTCTATTGTTGTAGTGTTTTAAAATTTTGTTATGAGGCTACTAGTTGTCAAAGTTCCAAAATGCACATTTATCTGCTAAATATGCTAACTTACTTTTATCGTCGTATACCCTTAATGAAATCCTGGAACCTTCCTCTTTAAGGATTTCCGTAATGTATGCATATTATATACCATTTTTTCTGCTTGTTGTAGGATAGATTTTATACTGTTCATAAGTAGAGTGGTGTCTTGCCGAGTAGTTTCCATTAAACCTATTAATGATTAATGCTATCAAATCCATGCTAAATTGGACATAACTAAGGGACAGGAAAACCCATGTTATGATGCAAAAATCAAGAGGAAATTAGGGTGTAAATAAGTGTTAGTCACTAATATTGCTGATTTGTAGCCTTTGGTAGCTAAACTCTTACCAGCACTGAGTTCAAAATATGGATTTGGGGGTGTGAAAATTGCAAACTGTTACATGGTCATGATTGCATATTTTGGAACTTGAAAAATTAATGTTTAGAATCTGATTTCTAGATAATTTTGATACTACCTTGATCTTATGATACTGTAAGTTTGAACCTGAAATGTCAATTTACAAAAAAGTACCACTTCAAGCATTTTATTGAGATGCTACTTTTGAGAGTTATGGCTTAAGAGTATGATATTTCCAAAAGAAAATTATCTGACATTTGACTTCACTCTGAGAAAGAGCTCACAGTCATGTAATGGTGGGTTTAGGTTACAATGCTTCTTCAATACTTGTAAAAAGAAGCATAGTAACTGACCTGACTGCCTAATTAGGTATTGCATGACAGGAATTTGCCCAACCTCTGAAGATTTGACCCAGCATACAAACCTGACAAGAATAAATGAGAAACCCACCCTCCACAATAGTTGAATCCTCGTCTTGGTTAAGGTAACCTGGTGCCTACTTCTATGGAATTTTTTTCATTTATAACTTGCAACGAACAAAACTCACACAACCTACCTCATTTATTGCCTAAGTTTATAGTGAAATGCTAATGTGATATGACTCAATATTTAGTTTGGGTATGAACCTTTTTTAGACAGCTTCAGTGGTTGAAGGAGCTTTGCTAGATAGTGAAATTTGAGTATAGTTTAATATTTTGTACGAAAATGTAAGTGTAATGGTGAATTCAAAGAAGGGTGACACCTGATGCCGCACGTTATAAGCATTTTGTTCATTGTCTATTCGTCACAAGGGTCAAGAGGAAAAGCTTTTCCAAGTTTATGTCAAAAATAAATAAATAAAACCAGGTTAAAAGATTTACATATGATCTCAAAAGTGTGAGAGGAATTGAGATGAATACTCCAAGTAGTTAAATTCTTAAACATGACGGGTTTTACTTCTCACTTATGTATAAGTAAGTATTTTAAAAGAGAACGAGGAAAGGATTTATTTCCCCTTTTTTGTTTACTTAGGCTAGATATGTTGTTTAGGATTGTGCTTCTTGCTAGTTTATCTGCTTATTTTCATCATTAAATCATTGTCTCAATCTTTTCTCATTAAATTAGGTCCAATATGGAGCACATGTTTCTATGAAAGATTTGATGAAGTTTCATGACCACCCGTCAATCTAATTTTAACTCTTCCTTAATTAGTATGAAGTTCTTGGCCAAGAAAATTGTGGACAAGAGAGGGCCATGGTTTGATGGAAGGTTTGATGACCGATTGTTTGCTTGATGTTAACACATTGTTAACACATTTTTAATTAGTGCCTGGTTTTTGCCAAGATTACTGGGGATAAGAGAGGGACTTGCCTCTCATAATTAGTATCTAGTTCCTTGCCGTGGAAATTATCGACAAGTGAGGGGCTTTACATAATTCTGGGGATACCAATCACTTTCCTCCAAATTCTCATTGACCACGTAAATAGGTCTATATCACTGTCCTCCAAATTCTCCTTGACCATGCAAACAAGTCTAGAGACTCTAGATCAGTTGACACTAGAAAGGAATTAGTTTTTTACAATAGCAAATTATAACGATCTCGTGTTGCATAGACTATTTCTTTCTATGAAAGAATTGTGGAAGGTTGCACAAGTTAATATGCATGACAAATGAGGATGGCCTTCACCAATTTACGTGTTGGGGTGTTAGGATCTCTCCTGTCCACAACTTCCCAAGCTAGGAAATTCAAGTTGACAAACAAATTTTTTTTTCTAATCGTTGATGATACTTCTATGCTACTCCTCTCTTACCCTTGCTTCCTCCCTTCCCTATTGTCCAAAGCCTTGGGAATCATAATCCCACCTGTATTCTCGAGTGTTTTTTTTTTTGACTAAAATGAGCCCTTCTCCATGTTTTATATGGATTAGCCACTCTCTTGTACTATTGTAGGTAATCTTTTGGGATTTTAACTTTGCTATTAATTAGTTTTGGTCAATGGAATTATCCTTAAAACTTATAGAGCAGTTTAGAATAAGGAGATCAACCTTCTATAATTGATGTTCTCCTCAGATGAACGTAAGAAATCTTTCTTTTGATGTATACTTGTTTCTAACATTTAGCTAACTGAAGATCAAAGTCTAAAATAAGCTAGGTCAAGCTTCTAAATATCAAATATCGAGATCATAAACGATGGGGCTTTTTCATATCAGATGTTAAATATTAAGGGAGATATCGGGGATACACGCAACTATTGGGCATTCATATTGGACACTACATATTATGTAAATTGATATCTAAATTATTGTTTTAGATATCATCTACCAAATAAAAATAGTGTAATATGCATATAATGACAGTATAAAGGCAATAATAAACAGTGTACCTTGTATGCAGTCGTGCAATAAACAAGTTATTTCATGGAACTAAAAAATATAAAATTAGATGTTATGTAATCTGCTTATCTGGAAATCAGTGGATGAAAATCATTATAAAAAAGATGAGATCCTTGCATCTTTAATTTTGAGTATGAGACTTACCTGCAGAAGGAAAAGATGATCATTAGAATTCATAAAACATATGCTATCTGAAATTTAGTAGAAACTCAAGAGAAGGAAAGTAATATAAGCATCACATTATAAATTGAGAATTAAAGTTAAAAAACCAATAACCTCAAATACATAATAAATAAGAATCACAGTTATCTCAAGTTGTAAATCATGATACAAACACATATCACAAGTAACCCAAATACCGAGTATTAAACATAAATATTTTTTAGACAAAAACTTAAGGATCCTTGCAATTTGAAGTTCTAGTTTTCATCATCTGAATCGGATTGTGCGACATCCATATTTGATGATGAATCTGATTATTTCGATTGGCCACCTATTTTCTTCCTCCTTGACTATAAGCCTCTTCCCTTTACCTTTGGATGACGAAGTGCCATGAGTTGTTTTTGCTTTCTTTGAAGCTCTCCATGTCATTTCTTTCCAGAATAAATCTCATCACCATCCTCTTTATTTGAATTAGAATAGGCACATTTGAAGGCTTAGGTGGGTTAATCTATTCTGCCACTTTACCATCCCCACAAACACCAATATGATCACGCATTCTTTTCCCTAGTAGGTGCAAACAAATTGTTACAAGCACAGATTTTTGACCCTTTAATTAAATATTATTGTGAATTTATGTAATTTATGACTGTGAAGATAAAATAAAAATTAGACCATATTTTCAATTCTCTGAAATCTGAATCGAAAAAATTATATTTTGTAGAGACAAATTATGATCTGCCACATAGGAGAGAGAAGGAATTTGCATGAATAAAAATAAGATAGTTACATAATTAAAAAAGGAATATGAAAACATAGAGATTGAAGACCCACAATGAACATTTCTCCCGCCATTGATTGTTAACTTGTAGAAAGAATCTTGAAGATTGAAGAATAAAATTAAAGTTAAAAAAATTACCTGGATACATGCGACTGCATGCACCGAAAGCTGCGAGTCCATGGTCAAGTGGAAGAAGAAATCGAAGAGCTGGTAAAAGAAGGAAGTCAGTGTTGAGAGTCTAGACATGTCTTGGATTCTCAATTAGATTGCAGTGAAGAAGAAATCATGAAAAAAATTTAAAAATTATTTAATATATGGGAGTCGAGATCTGACTTTCGGATTGTAGTTGGTATCTCCTTGCTGCAACTGCCCCGATAGCTCTTGTTATCGATCATTGTTGCATGCTATGGTTGGTGATGATGAGTTGCAGACTCAACGACTTGCACTCGTTGCTCTAGTTAGCACTGAAGAAGTGGTGCCATGGTCACTGGGGAAGAGAAAGGGAGACGAGGCGAGCGTGTTGGGGAATCGGGGATAGAGGAGGATGAAAGTGTTGGAGAATCAGAGATTGGAGGAGGTGAAGCATTAATTATTCGAAAAACGACAACGACACAAGAATCTTGATCGTCCGGTCATATTAGGGCTGAAATTGTTAAAATGGGAGATGGTTGTGCTCGATCGGGTTCATAGGGGATATGTAGTTAATGGGTTTGGGTTCAAAATTGTGCCCAAACTTGGTAACTTATAAATTGAACCGTGTTATTCGACTTATTCCTGGTGAGAGTCTATCTGATTATCTCCTGTTAAATAAAAAACCAGCCGAGTCGAGATCTGACTTTCGGATTGTAGTTGGCATCTCCTTGCTGCAACTGCTCCGATAGCTCTTGTTATCGATCATTGTTGCATGCTATGGTGGGTGATGATGAGTTGCAGACTCAACGACTTGCACTTGTTGCTCTAGTTAGCACTGACGAAGTGGTGTCGTGGTCATTGGGGAAGAGAAAGGGAGACGAGGTGAGAGCGTTGGGGAATTGGGGATAGAGGAGGATGAAAGTGTTGGAGAATTGGAGATTGGAGGAGGTGAAGCATAAATTATTCGAAAAACGACAACGACGTAAGAATCTTGATCGTCCAGTCATATTAGGGCTGAAATTGTTGAATTGGGAGATGGTTGTGCTTGATCGGGTTCATAGGGGATATGTAGTTAATGGGTTTGGATTCAAAATTGTGCCCAAACTTGGTAACTTATAAATTGAACCGTGTTATCCGACTTATTCTTGGTGAGAGTCTATCTGATTATCTCCTGTTAAATAAAAAACCAGCCGATATTTATTGTTTTTGATATGAACGACCGATTTATGCAAATTGTATCACCGAAACCCTAAAACTGATATCTCGACACTCGACAGATATATCGTCTACTGATTATTGGAATAGTGGGCTAGGTGAATTTGGTGGCATTTAGCACCTTGTGCTGTATGGATTGTTGGAGCCAACCTAATTGATGTGCCTTGGAGGTCTCATAGCATAATCATCTTTTTACAGCACTGCTAAAAGAGGCCTTGAGTTTAAGCAAAATAAATTTTTGAAGTTCATATTATTTTGATGGTTAATGTAAAAGCGTTTTTATTCGCATGTTCTAGTCTTGAATCTAATTTAAGCTCGGTCTCTCTTGAAATTCAATGATCAATGACATTATCTCTTTCGTCATGATCTTTTTTCTATTCGAATATGGCTGTATAGTATAGTGTTATAGTATCAATACTCACTACCCAAGTTTGAAAGCCTTGTAAATGGAGAAGATATATTAACATTCTCATGTTACTGACTCTACTTGCTTGCCAAAAAAAAAAGAAAAAGAAAAAGGAGATGACTGTCTTCTGCATGTTATTGTAAAAGTCCATTGAAATCAAACTATAAATATAAAGATCAAACAAAGAGTCAGAATTAAACTCAAAGCCACCCAACAGGAATATGATTATATAACTTTACTAGTTGCTTGGATAGTTGAAGTGGTCTTCAAGATTTTTGAAATGTGAGTGATGATACTAACAATTGAATGAGAGGCGGTACATATTTGTTTTGGGTATTAAACTGCAGGTTTGACATTGCATTATAAACTAGCAAGATAGTTAGGATAGGTAGGAAAGGTTTGGAAAGGTGGAAAATTGAAAAAGAAGATTAGGAGACATGTGATATGCACTGTCTTAATTATCAAGGACTTAAATATCGGCCAATACTGTTGTATATAACATTTATTGTATTGAATTTTAAGGTACCTGCTATGCTATATACCATATACTATCAAGTCTTGTTATTATCGATATTTCGATATTGTTGATACTATATATACCTGACATTGCCAATTCCAATACCACAAGTGATTCCTGATACTTATACTGGTTATGATATTTTAAACTTTGATAATTAGTAAATATATGAGCTCCACTTTAGTTTGTGGAGTCAGATGCTGCATAGAAGTGCTGCTTTCTACTGTGGGATCAAAAACTTTCTATTATCTACATGGTAGTCTCTATTTCCCATGGTTATAAGATAGGCTTAAAAATGAATAACGTTTTTATGTAACTAAGATGGTTAACCTTCATATAACCATTTGATGTAGAACCAATTGCAATGGATGTTCCATTCCAACCCACAAAAACCGCCTCAGAATTGCTAAAGTTCTTTTTCTTATTTGTGTATTTTGTTTTAGCCCCAGGGTGGGTGAATTTCCCCCCTCAACCATTATTTTATTTTGAATGAAATTTATTATTGTAACTTTTATTTGTCTTTGTTTATCATTTTTATATTATAATTAATTATTAGTTTGAGTCTGATTAGGTAGTAGGTACCCATCTTTTTTATTTATTTCTTTTAGACAAATCCCCTTAATGCAGTGTTTGAAAAGTTGAGTTGATATTGCCTCTATGCTCTCTCTCTCTCTCTAATTTTCTCGACTCTGCCCCAATTCTTTCTGCTGGTTTCAAACCCTTCTTTTCTCCTCCCTCAAATTCCTCCACCCCTTAAATTCCTCTCTTCACTACTGGACATAGTTTCTGTGTCATTACAACTGATACATCCAGATATCTTGCTATCCCTTTTTTTTCCTAAAATATTTTGTCTTTGTATGTACATTCCTTCATTTGTATACACGTGCATCTTGAGAATTCAATTTGAGAAGTATATCCAGCTTGTGCTTTTTTTAAAAAAATAAAAATAAAAATGACATAACATAGATAATTTCACCAGTACGTGTTAATGGCTTGAGGTGTTGTTAATCCATTAGGAGTCTTGATTTTTACACATGGCAATGGTATTTTTGATTGAGGGCATTTTTGAGATCGATTCTGATACAGGTGAACATGCTTATTTTTGTTGTAGTCCCTACATTCTCTATATGGTTATATTCACCCTTCACATCCGTGAATTCTTCTATACTCGTATACATATATGATGCCTCTCAAATTCTGATATACATGCATCTGGCTCATCATGACACATCCACTATATTACAGACTTATACCAGAGCTATAATTTTGGGTTACATCTACACGCATGGATAAATATTTTGAGTGACAGATAACTTGGAAGCTTTTGGTGAAATATTTTGGTTTCAGTTAATGTATAAAAAGGCCCTACCAGAGAGCTTCTCTGCACATGTTCTCTCTGGTGAAATCTGTTCACTTTTTAATTTTGTTACTGAATAAATTGTGTGTTTGCACATAATAATTTTTATACTTCAATTTCTTATAATTTGCCTTTTCTCCATTGCAACGGCAGCACACTCTTCTAGTATGCTATCTGATGTCTTATTTCTCCCCTTTCAGCCATTAGAAGGGCTCTCTGAAACTGTGCCTGAAACGGCTCAGGCGTCATTACATGCTGTCACTCCCACAAGCAAGGCTAATGTTCCATGTTACTTTTACTTCAATACATACTGTATGAAAGGTGATCACTGCCCTTTCCTGCACGACACTTTCCCTGCTCAGAAGTTCCCAAAGGCCGTCCCTGAAACCACCATGGTCCAGCATCCTCCAGAAAATAAAGCATCAAGTGGAAGTGATACAGGGCCAGCATCGGTGGAAGTGCCAGTAAAACCTCCTGAGGATACCTTGGAAAGTACCAGACAAGAACATCCTAAAGAGATTATGCAACAACCTGCGCCAGGTGTCATTTTGGAGGAACCTAGTGCCTCTGCAGAGTCATCAGTACCCGACTGTGAGGAACCTGGCGCCAAGTTGCCAGAAGAAAATCTGCTCCCCGCTGCTGAATATATGAACGGTAGTCCTCAACTTTGCCCAGATCAGGGTTCAGATGAAATTGTGAAGGAACATGCTGAAGAAGATGAATGGTGGGAGTCATCCCCTGGGTTCGATGTACTTGTGGATGATGGAGAAGAGCAATTAGTCTACGAAGAAGATCCCGAGTATATACTAGCTCAAGAAAGGGAATCTGACATGCTGCAGAGAAGCCTACTCCTGTATGATTATGAAGTTCCTCCAGGATACGATCCTCTAGCTTACCCAGATGCTGGTTACTCGTATGAGCATGGTGGATACGATGGTTATGATGGTGGGGACGACAGATACCCTGAGTACTTCCGTGGAGTTTCTGATCATACGAGTGAGAGGAGGAATTTGGAGTCATCACCACATCAGAGAAGGAGACAATCACGAAGGAGACGTGAGGGTGTGGAGAGCAGAGACAAAATGGATCTCAGGGACCATCTGAGGAAGCGGAGGAGAACAGGTGACAGCCCCTGCAAGAGACACTCCTCTTGGGCGGAAGACAACAGGCGGGAACGACGTGGGATGGGACCTCTGTGGCATGGTAGGTTGGCATCTAAAATGGGAAATCGCACCCATGCTTCAGCACAGAGTGTGGCTGAATCTGCACTGAATGATATCCATGGGAAAGGTTGGTCAGGGTATTTGCAGAATCCTAGGCGTGCTCACTCGAGGCTTAGGGAAAGGGAAAGTAGGAGGAGAAGCAGAAAGCCTCCACCAGTTTTCTCCTCTGAGATTTCGCAGGGATCTGCACCTGGAAGGTCGGAGTCCTCGCGGATGCAGTTTGCTGGGGCTACTTTTTCTGGGCCGAAGACTCTTGCACAGATAAAGGAAGAGAAGAGAAGAGCGAGGGAAGGAGATGGTACTAGCTCTAGAAGGTACAGGTCCAAAGATTTCGAAGGCCCCAAACCGTTAAATGAACTTCTCAAGGACAAGAGAAGGTCAGCGTCTGCAAAAGGCGATGCCAGTGGTTCAGCAAATGAAGACCACCGGGCGAGCGAAGACAAGGAACTGCGACGCAATGGAGCTCTGGAGAAACAAAGCAATGGATACGAGAGCGATTATGCATACGAAGAAGAAGAAGAAGATGATGATGAAGATGCACTTCATGAGAAACTTGTACACATGCTCTCTTCATGAGATTTGGTTCTGAGATGAGTCTGGGGGCTTACAGTCACAAGTGTAGTGATCTTAAAGGTCTTTGTTTCTATACCAACATTAGTTGAGTCTTAGAGATGAGTGGATGTTGCTTAATGCGATTTTGTTTGTTCGCTTTCTCTGTATTTTTTTTCGGTCTCTGTAGTTTTTTGGGGCTCATTACTTTCTTATTCTCGTTCTTTTTAAACCTAGCTATTGTTTCCTTTATCATCTAGTGACTTCTTAAAGAAATTGGGTATTTACTGGTTTGTCCTTCAAATCTTTATATATTATGATTTAGTTCCCAAATCTTTATATTTAGGATTTAGTCCCCCAAATCTCCTAAGTCACTATAATGTAGTTTCTTTCCCTAACTTCTGTTAACACAGTTTAATTTTTAATCTGATATTACTATTTTACCCCTCCTTATTCATTCTTTCTCATCTCTTCTCCTTCTCTTTTCATTCTCTCTTCTCCTTTTCTTCATTATTTCTCCTCTCTTCTCCTTCTCTCTTCTCCTTTTCTTCATAATTCTCCCTCTTTTCCTCCTTTCTTCTCCTTCTCTCTTCCTCCTCTCTTCTCCTTTTCTTCATTGGGTTCATGTTCATGTATTTTTTTCCTAAAAGAGTAACAAAAAAAGAGTATGAATTTGAGTTTCCTTTGCCATAAGGTAGTCTAATCTTCGTTCTCGCTATTAAATGTCCCTTGATATTGGGTGTGGCTAATCAAACCTGACATTGGGTGCCTCTGTTCTCTGGACTGAGAACAGGTTCTCAGTCCAGAGAAGCTGTGTGTAATGGAAAAAAAAAAAAAAAACATTGTCATTTGAATAAACCATAACATTCTAGCCCATAGACTTGGACAAGTAACATTTGTCATATACTAAAGCAAACATATATTTATGAAACTTCTAAATATATGTTCTCTGGACTGAGAACAGGTTCTCAGTCCAGAGAAGTTGCGTGTAATGGGAAAAAAAAAAGCCCAAATTCATCAATTAGGCCAAATTCATCAACATATCACAATAAATAAGTAACAAATATTTGACAACATATCACAAATATTTGGCAAATAAAAAAAGCCCAAATTCATCAACATAGCTCATTACAAATATTTGACAAATTTGACATCAATTAGGCCACATTTATATTTTGACAAATGCATCCATATCACAATAAATAAGTAACAAGTTGTTCAATAACATCACAATAAATAAGTAACAAATTTTTCCAAATCACAATACGACAGAACTCAAGAAACTGTTAATCTTACCATCGTTTCAAATCACAACACACAGCTCAACACAATATCAAATTACAAATTTTTTCAATAACAAAGCTCATTACCACAAATTTTTCAAATTTTTTGCAGCGCAATTTTTTTAAACAAATATTGCTCTTATTTTGCATCTCGGGAAGTTGTCTGCGATTGTTGCGTTTGAGATGGTGGAGCAAAACTTCATATCCATGTTAGTGGCTGCAGAGTTTGTCCTGCATGTGGTTGTGCATCTCCGTGTGCATGTGGCTGTACATCTCATCCTGCATGTGGCGTGACATGTTGTACACTCCTTCCTCTGATTGGGAGTTCCTTTACTCTTCTTTGAATGGGTTGTGCCATATAGTAAAACATAAAATCACGTAACGTATTGTATGATTTGTAAGCATAAGTGTATAGAGTATATGCTATGAAATACTTCAATCTCAGAGAAGCAGGAATAGATGGTGCCGACTCTCTTTGAACTCCTTGGGAATGACCCCCATCCCTATTAACCCCGAATCTCCTCCTTTTTGACATTGCAGTACAGGACCTGGTTGCAATACTATTATGGACATGCATAGACAATAATAATATAGTTATAACTTATAACTCTAATTTCTTTTTACGCATCATACCTTGAAGGAACTTGTGAAGCACCAATAGAAGAGGCAATATCTTCACTCCCAGAAGTGTGAAGTGGCTGCTTGCATGTATTTTTGTGATGGCCATATCCTTGACATCTAGTACATTTGTGAATCCTTTTTGACAAGCTGGACTCCGACTTATCATCTCCCCCCTTTGGCTGTATTCTTTTCTTCTTAGGTCTTTCTTTAGGTCTCCTTGCATTAGGTGGTCCAATTATATAGCCTTTGTCAATAGAAATCCATTGGTCTTTTGATGGCATCGGTGCAATTGGTTTTACATATGCAAGCTTGTACCTGCAAAAATTGAATTCTTTGTATCAGTTGGTATGAAATATGAATTTAAAATGTGAATTAACTCTAAATTAGGAAAATACATACCTTTGAATTGTGAAATAATCAGTACAGTACTGGTCCCACCTAGCATTTCTGATGGTACCAATGTAATTAGCTACATGTATGCATGGTAAACCAGACAACTGCCATTGGTTACACGAACAAGTTTTCTCTCTAATATTTAAGGTTACGCTCCCCTAGTAATTTAATAAGATCTCACTAATTAAAAAAAGTTCCACAGATAAATCACTCATTAATTATTTAATCAATTCATGTACTGCACGGGTAAGAAATTAAGAATTTTTAAGTACTGATTTATCCCGAAACATGTTATTAAAATGAGTTTTTTTTCCTTTCTTTCTTATAGCATGAACATGTTATAACAAAACGATAGTAATTATTTCCTTTTTGTGACAAAGATTTTCTTGTTCATTTGTTATCAATTCTCTTGTTTCTTTTGTTGTTTCTCATCCTTGTAATTGACCATTTTTCGATACCAACAAATAAGTTCGATAGTAAATTCCACTTGTTGAGAAAGAAGCAAGCCCATATTTATTGTCTAATTAGCAAATAATAATTTCAATTCAACATAAATCTTAAAAAACCATAACTACACTTACCCTGTAGAACTCCTAACAGATAGCTGGTCGATGCTCCTCACACAGATCACCGCTCCGACGCCGATCCCCATGCCGATCGCCAATTTGTCGATCCCCAAGATCGCTGACGCCGATTCGTCGATTCGCCGATCGCCGATTCCCCGATCCCCACGCCGAATCTGCAGCAGATCGGCGCTCTGACGCTGACGCAGATCCCCGATCCCCACGCTTCGCCGATCGACGCTAACACTTCGCCTCGCCTCGGTTTGCTATTTGGGAACGAATGAATTGGGGAGGAAAAATTTGGGGATGGTGATGAAATTGGGTAGTATTAAAGGGAATGACATTTTTGTCATTTCATAATTAAAAAAAATTAAATTAATATGCTACTGTCAACTTAGACGGAAAAGTTAACAGGGAGACTAAATTGTAGTAACTTAGGAGATTTGGAGGACTAAATCCTAAATATGAAGATTTGGGGGACTAAATCATAATATATAAAGATTTGAGGGACAAACCAGTAAATACCCCTAAAGAAATATATACACGCAGGAGTCTTAGATTTATATATGCTAGGCGTGAGCATTAAAACCAAAATAATACTGAAGCGGACAAGTTCGGTTCGGTTTCGGTTTTGGTTTTGGTTTTCCAAGTTCGGTTTAGTTTCGGTTTTCATTTCATTTCCAATCAATTCGTTTCGGTTTTCATTTCATTTCCAATCAATTCAATTGAAATGGTCAGATTCACTCACACTAATCTCAATTTTTGTGGTTAAACCATTTAGATAGTTGTGAATATATAAGATGGGAATTTATTTGCATAATGCAAAATAACGGTAATAGATGTATCTACGGATCAAATTTTAATTTTCTCCATACAAAAACTTAAATTAAAAAAATAAATTTTTTATTTTTAATTTAAAATTTTGTATATAACAGTGAAAATTTTGTCCTTGCGGGCTTTCAAGAGAAAAAAAAAACAATTACAAAATTGAATAATTAAACTTTTAAGGGTAAAAATATCATTTGGAGAAGGGGATAAAATCACGTGCCTCAAAATCTCTACAAAACCCTAAGAAAACAGACATCTTTTCATTCCCTCTCTCGAACTATGGCAGCTCCTTCCTCTTTAATTTCTAGGGTTTTGTCTCCTCTCTCGAGCCCCAGTGGTCGGGAAACCGCCAGCAGGTCCCGGCTTTTTGTGGGCCCTACGAAGCCCGGCTATCTCACGCTGCGCTCTCCGGCGCTCGCCGTGGCTTTCGCTCGCCGGAACAAGAAGAGCAGTGCTGTAACTACTAAGAAAGATGCACCTTCTTCCAAAATTAAGGTAATTGAGTGAAAAATCTCTTCAATTCGTTTTGTAATCAAATTGGTTGCTTCGAAATTGGGTCCAAATGGTTTTCCCTAATATAAAGCTGCAATCTTTTTGCTTTGGAACTTACAATTAAGTCTCTAAATCCTATAAATGTTGAATGTTGATTGCTCAATTGAAAGCCATTTACTATATGCTCTTCATGAGCAATAGTTTTTGTAATCATTCTTCTTTTGATTATATATATATGCTAATTGTTTCTCAGCTGGACAAAAGTTGAAATTAGTCATTAAGCACTCATTGTAAACTTAGTTGCTTCTGGCAACATAACAGGGAGGTTTGTATAAATTGTTGCTATAATTTTTCTTTGGCATCTACCAAACTTATATGGTGATGTAGATTTACTATTGAATAAGTCTTGCCATGTGCATGGGTTGAACGTCATAACAATCGAAGTAATATTTGAGACAGTGAATTTTGCGCTTTCCGATGATGGAAATCGGTAGCTCTATCAATGAGTTGTAAGGAGTTGAAGATAGTTATCTATTGTGGTGTTGTCCAAATTCATTTATGTTTAATGCTGTTGTCACTTTTTATAAATGGTGAAATTCAAACCTTATCGTTCAAGCTTGGAGATATAGTAAAAGAATATGACTGAATCAATTTTTCTTTCAATTTTATAGAATTTGGGAATGAATCATGACCACTTCTTGATAAGTGGAACTTTGTTGTTTCATATCATCATCATGATATCATCTTCCTCCTCTTCCTAAATTTAATTATTCACAATAAGTTGGGGTGCTGATTAGGCTCTTGGTCAGTGCAATGTGCTAGGACTCTCAAACTTTTTTGTTGGTTAGAGTTCATTGAAAGTTTTATGCTGTTGGATTACCTAGATGCACCGTAAATATTTATTCATTCTACTTTTTGGCAGAAACCAGTGCTAGAGGATGATGGAGAGGAAGATGATATAGATGAAGATGCGATTGAGACACTTTTCAGTCTGCTTGAAGAAGATCTAAAGAAAGACCTGCCTGATGATGACGGTGATGATGAAATAACTGAAGAAGATTTGGCGAAGCTTGAACAAGAGTTGGAGGAAGCACTTGGAGAGATTGACTTTGAGGAGCATCCAGAAGGTTTACCAGTGAATTCTGCTAGCACGGGTGATGTTGAGGATTCTGATGAAGAAGAAAGACCACCAGTGCTGAAAAATTGGCAAGCTAAGAGACTGGCATATGCTTTAAAGATTGGTCGGCGTAAAACTAGTATAAAAAGTCTAGCAGCAGAGTTAGGGCTAGATAGAGCTTTTGTCCTCGAACTGCTTCGTGATCCCCCTCCACAACTTCTGCTGATGTCTTCTTCTTTACCAGATAAAGTCTTGCAAATAACTTCTGAATTGAAAACCAAGCCTGCAGAATCTAGTCCCGCTCCAACTGACACTGTTGCAGAAAATGAGCCTGAGGTACATGAACCTGTTCATGTTAAGCAAACAAGATGGTTCATGCAAAAGAGACTGAAGAAAGTGCATGTTGAAACTCTTGAAAGAGTTTACTCACGGACGAAACGACCTACGGTATGCAAATTTCTCTCTATAATTTGTCGATGGTAATGAGATCCAAGCTAATTGAGTACATGACAAGATCCTGTTCTATTGAACATTTAATAGTTTCTTTGCTAGTTGAGGCTAGAATCTGATGCATGTTTCCAATCTACATTGCTCTTTTATTAGATAGTAATATGATCTTTTAGCGGATTTGCACCTTTTTTGTTTTTTGGTTTTTTAAGGTATACCCCTCTAATCTTAGATTTTTTAAAATGTCCCCAAAATTTTTCTATTTAGATATGTACCTCACAAATTGTTTAAACGACAACTAAAATACCTGCCTGTAATGTTAAAAAAATAAATAGGGAATGCTCTGCTCTATTTGGATAATTGAACTAATACAATTTTGATGGTCCCCAAAATGCCCTTGTTGCATAATAGAAGACGCAACTGATACCCTTATTCCCATCAATTTGGGCTCGCTTCCCTTCAATGTGGTAAACAAGCTGTTATGAGCTCAAATGTCCATTCCTCTTCCTCTCAAATTTGTAACCTAACATCCAGTTAGGGTTCCTAATTCTCTAATCAGGTAAATTTAATCCAGTTGCAGAATCTCATCCTTTTTCTCTTCAATTAAATTAATGTAAGTTGTTTCTGTAACAAATTCAAGCAGCTCTGTATTTGTTTTTATCAAGAAATGATTTGAAATTTCTGAATAAATCCTATATAAATTTAATCACCAAAGGAACGTCACTTTGACACCACTATTTCTTGAACTCGTGCTCTACTAGAAGTGATGGAAAATGGTGAAAGAGATCACATATTGTGAAATCAACATGGCTATGGGAAGATTGGCAAGGAAATGTGTAACGCCCTGCATCCTAAAATACGGGTAGCGTTCGGTGACGTATCATAAATGAATATGCCAAGCCTAAAACATATGAATGCATATGTACAACTATCAAAAATACATACACATATACCATAAGATAACAATATGGATTTAAAATAATAAGTTTTTTCCATAAATAAGGATAAATAAGTTTATAGGAGAGCCAAACGATATTTATTATATCATCAAAAAGTTTAACTAAATAAAAGAAAGATGAATAATGAAGTTTTTAAAAGAAACAAAAAACAAATGACAAGAATCTCTATCGAGTCCCTCAAGTAGCAAATACAATTATGGAGAATCTGCTA
Source organism: Dracaena cambodiana (assembly GCA_036321105.1). NCBI lineage: Eukaryota > Viridiplantae > Streptophyta > Magnoliopsida > Asparagales > Asparagaceae > Dracaena > Dracaena cambodiana. Next base: position 42,390,602 of record JAYEPQ010000013.1, read on the forward strand.
ACTCTTGGAAATATGATTCTAGCTGTGGTGGGTTTTCCTCCTCGTTCATCTGTAAATCAGTATCTAGGCGTGCTAAACCAGGATTGTTAGAATGACCTAACAAGTACTACAAAAAGGAGGAATAATAACACACAACCACGCTATGTGTGGTGTATATGTATACATATGCATGAAATAAGTGATATAGAAAATATATGACATGATAATAATGTCTAATAGACTGATTCATGAATTTAATATACTTGTCTTGAATATAATAGTGGTCAACATGTAGCATCTGCATGTTCTGATTGATATGCTAGCAAATATAGAAAAGATGAGATAAATATGCATATAAAAGTTCTATGTCTTATTAATGTCTAATGTAAGTTAGTTTGGAACTGTTAAGAGGAAATGTTACATATTTTAAGAGGGTCTCATACATGTCCGGGACCACGACCCCATGACTCCTGGTACTGCCCAAGGACCTACCGCTAGGTACTCAAGAATGATGGACGAGCATATGCTCCCGGCCCGAAACCCTATAATATGTTATAACGGTGATCCAGTAATCACCCGGAGCCTTCATGGTAGATTCCTAAAATTTGGCTGCGCAACCTTAAAAGATGTACCTCTCAAAATATGTGTTCAAATTCCTCCGTTTAGTTCTCCCATACCCCATTATTTTGTTTTATGATTTTATTCTTTAGGATATATGATAAAAGATCAAATTTGGTATGTTACAGCTGTTGACTAGTTAATTAATCAATTACCATGAAAGAAATGCTTATTGTGGTGTGGTAAAATCTTATTTCAAAGAAATATTCCAACAAAAGGTCCATAATATATCAAAAGGAACTTGTTGTTTTGCATAAATAATTGTATCAGTCACTACTTTTCAAGCTAAGAATTTCTTCTGGAAGGAAATCAGTTCATCTGCATTAAAATGAATCAATTTTGAGTAAAGTGCTTTTAAGATAGCAACATTAACAGTAAGATCGAGGATATTGCTTCTGGAAAAGAAAATCATGTTCAAGGATCCTTTATGAAACAAAGTATCTAATGAAATTTATTGTAAGCTTGTTATTAGTTGTCCATAGTAGAACCCAATCTTATGGGCAGTCACAAGTCCAATTGGAAAAGAAAAAAAACTAAGAATATAATTATCTTACAAAACCTTACCCTTAATAATCTCTCCCTATAGTGTAATGGACATATAGTATTATTTTAGTATAATTTGCAAATGAATCATGTGTTATGTCTGGAGCAATGTTGAAAATAACGCGTTATGAAACCCGTTATATTGCGTTACGTAACCTAACGGAACCCCGGCGCTACGTAACAACTAGAAATAACTCAATGCACTGTAACATTACGTTTTTTACGTTATTTTACGTTATATTACGTAACGTTACGTTAAATTACGTTATGTTACGTTATTTACAGTTATCTTTTAGTAACTTCTATATTGTTGTTGATTATTATTTTGATTATTAGCGAATTGCTGTAATTTTATTACTTAATTAGTTGTTGACTTGTTTAATTGCTTATGGAATTCCTAACTTGTTAATTTGCGATTGTTTTCTTGTTCGCTTGTAATTTCTCTCCGATTGCTGAAATATTTTACTTGTTGATTATATTGAATTTTTAACTGAACTGAATCAACAATTACAAATAAGATAAATTGAATATTACAAAATATAAATTATAACAATGATAATAACTTTAACTAAAATAAAAATTTGGAATATTTTTTCTTGTTTAAATAATGACTGGAATTACGGTTGCAGACTTAATATAATTTATAAAGATAAATGTGAAAATTATTGTAAAATTTAAAATTAGAATAGATTATGATTATAAAATGGTTATATATATATATATATATATATATATATATATATATATATATATATATATATATATATATATAGATATAGATATTTTATATTTATATTTCAATTTATTAAAATTATTTTATATAGTTTATATTTATTTTTATTAAATAAATAGAAAATTATGTAACCTACGTTATGCGTTACGTTATATGTGACATAACCTAACAGAGATAAAACGTTACGTTACCGTTATCGCTATTTTAAACATTGGTCTGGAGGTTGAGGATTTATATAAAATATAATTCTGATTTAGTGACCTAATGAATAATTAATATTAATAAGTGAAACATAACTTATTGGAGAACTCTAAAACTATACATATGATTCTAATGAGAGATGTCAAGAAAAGTGAGATTCGTCTTGAATGTAAGATTTACAATTACTTTAATTTAAGGGTCAGTGAAATAAAGTAAAATTAATAAATATAAATGCACCCTAAGAAAATTTAGTAAACAACTCCTCGTACATGTATTCTTATATATTTTAAAGAAGAAATTATGTATGTTCAACATTCCAAAAATATTTTTATGCTACTTTATTTAAACTGTTATTTTGTTGTTTTGTTTTTCGTTCGCCCTTTCTCTGTGCTGTTGCAGCATAGAGAAGGGAAATTATTTATTTTTTTTGTTTTTTTTAACTTTCTCTATTTTAAATTGTTATATTATTTTAAATATATATCTGATATGATCATGTTCCCATTCCCACAATCAATCAACAAAACTCCCATGCAAAAGTCCCATGTGCCCTAATGACTCTAAATAGGTATTGATTCATTAAACTATCACATAATCTAAGTACAAACTGAGAAATCATGTATAAGAAATATACCTGTAACCATGTGTGTAATATGGGAAACAAGGTAAGACTGTTATGCTGTTTACTGAATAGAATAACATATATTTTTTTAAAAGAAACTAAAAATAAAAATAAATAAATAAAGTTATCTTATTTTATTAATTAAATGTTTAAACCTTCCTCTATCCCTGTGTTAACATAGAGAAGAGGAGGTTGTTGTTCTTTTAATTTTTTTTCTTTTTATTTTCTTTTTCTTTTCTAATTTCCAATGCAAATAAAATGATAGAGAAAAGGAACGGAACTAAACTTGTCTTTATTTAAATAAAATACAACATGGATCAAAGGAAAGTAACAAAGAAGGAGGATAATAAAAGAGCAATTACATCAACACATTTACTTTAAATAATAAGGATAATAATGATAATAATAATAATAATAATAATAATAATAATAATAATAATGTTAAGTTTTTGTTAAAGAAATAATATAGAAGATTTATAAAATAAATAGAAAAGCACTTGCCTAAAAAAAAAAACTCCACTTTGAAAGTTGACCGCTAATGGTTCGGATCGGATTATCCTTTTCTCCCTTTTTCTTTCCCTTTTCTTTCTTCTCTCTTTTTTCCCCTCTTTTCTTCTCTTCTTTTTTTCTTCACTGTTTATCTTTTGTGCTCTTCTACCCTGTGGTGGAAGAGAAAAACGTGTTTTTAGTTCCCGTTTCTTGTTTTTATTTTTTTTATAAATATTTACAAATTTAGATTAGTTTAGGATAAATTTAGATATACGATAGATCTTCCTAATCCAATCCAGATTTAGTCAGATTTGTTACGATCAAACTAACAAGTGTTTTAGATAAACTCAAATCAAAAGGTAGATAAAAGATAATATTGTTAAATAATATTATATAAATAATCTCTTTAATATTTATGATAATGCATTTAAAAATAAATAAATACCAAAATATTGGATAGGGAAACCGGGTGTTACAAAATGGATGCGAGGTTTGGGTGGAACAAGGCGACATGCGAGGAACATTGCTAGCTTGAGCAGGGCAATTGAAAGAGGCAAAGAGGTAAGTTTTAAGCCTATTAAGCTCAGTTTGATTGTTTGGAGGAATTTGATCTAGATGTCGAGATTCATAAAAATGTGGATCTGGTGAGTATGTTTATCGAGAGATGTAGCATTTTGAACTGAATTCATGCATTGGCGACAAGCTATGTGCTGGAAATATGTAAGAGTTTGGGGTTTTTGTTTTAACAGAATTTTAAAAAAAAAAAAACAATGAGGAGGGGGCAAAACTGTCATTTAACCTCTAAACCATGCAAACTTTAAACTGGGAAGTTCTAAACCAGCACACCACTTGACTTGGTGAGCACCATTTGCTTGGTGAGCACACTCTCCTTTTGGGTTTTGCTTAGTGAGCACACCATTCTTCCCATATTACCCCTCTTAAACACTTCTCTAATTTTCCATCCTTTCCTCTCAAACCCTAGTCCCTTTTTAGGGGAGCTTCAATGTAATTTTTCCAATGCTAATTTTTTTTTTTCATTTGATTCATAGAATTTTCTTTAAGATTTTCAAGTAATGGAAAGAAATTGTGCACTAATTTAGGGTTAGGTTAGAAATTGAATTTTTTTTTTCTTATAGTATCTTTCATGTGTTTATAATCTTTTATTGATTAATTGTTTAAATTAATTTACATAGGAAAATATTTTAGTGAATGGATTCAAGATTGATGGGAATGGAGTTTGGGGTTTAGGGTTTAGAAGCACAAAAATGTGGGAATTTATGGGTTTGGGTATGTGCTTGAAGATAGAGAGAGAGAGAGAGAGTGTGTTGGGGAAGAATAAAATAGGGTGAATGGTAACTTTGTCCCAAAAAATGTCAAACTTGTAATTCTTTACAACTTAAGTTGTGGTGCTCACTAAGTCAAGTTGTGTCCCTACTTAGAATTTCCCTTTTAACCTTGGCTAACATGAGGGGTATTTTGATGTCACTTAAAACTTTGAGGGATAAATTTCTAATTCTGAGAATTTTGGGGTATATTTCTAAATATATGAGTTTTGAGGGATGTGTATCTAAAAACCTCTTGTTTTTCAGTTTGGCATATTGAAAGGCAATTATTCTAATTTGTTTGAAGATTGTAGATGGGTGGTTTTTTCTTGATATGTATATCTATTAGTCTATAAGGCAACTATTCTGTTTTTCTTTTCTTAAAGTTTGTAGATAGGCTCTTTCTTGGTAGGTAAATCTATTAATCTAAATCTGGACATTGACACGCTGAATCTGGAAATTCTAAATAATTAATTTACAACATGGAAAGATATACATTGTGAAACTAGACAAAGTAAATATTTTTTCTTTAAATTTTTTATACTATGAATATGTATGCTTCAGTTTTTGTTAATTTATGTAAATCAAAATCTTCACATATGATAAACTTTAATTGTCCATGTCGTATAATTAGCCCTTCGTTTTTTTCTCTTAAAATTGTATTTGATCTGAAAATGAGATAGAAAAAATATACTAAAGCATGTGAAATGTGTACTAAAGAACGGCTGACAATGTGTCAAAGAAGGTCTGGAAGTAAAACAAATTATACATGGACATATTTGGGAGGTGTTGAGAAGTGTGGCCATTACTCGATGATTTACTCCGTGACAGAAATATGTGTTAAATAGGGTCTGTCCGTTGGAAATGTTGCCTGCGTGTGGTTATACGTGCTCTTTTGTTTATTATCTTTTATATAATCTTCATGTGGGTCATGTATCTCCCGTCTTAGTGCCTGTTGTTAATGTATATAATTAGATATTTTGATATTCTGTGCTTCATTATCTCCTTAGTCCTTACCTTTCCCCTTTCAATTCAATCACTAAATTGTTGCAAAGCAAATCTACATTAATAAACAAACAGTTACGCCTGATTCATTTTAATTAGTGTGTAACCTTTTAGATGTTCGAGTGTATATTTGGTGCAATTTTCTTATTATAGTGTTTATCTCTATGTTAATGTGCAGAATGCAATGATCAGCAGCATAGTTCATGTGACAAACCTTCCTTGGAAAAGGGTGGTGAAATGGTTTGAAGACAAGAGAACCGAAGATGGAGTTCCTGATAACCGTGCACCCTTCCGGCGACACGTACCTGAGACCACTTCCACTAGCTAGACTGGTGAAAGGACACCCGCGTGCAGCTGAAAATTTTCCTTCCAATTGTAATGGAGTGACTCTTATTCCCACAGGACTGTAGTTCCCAATACAAACATAAAAGAATCCCTTTACATATGAGTTTGGGGGCCTTTGAGCAAAGTTTTCTAAGGTACATCTCTTCATCTTAATTTTCCAGTACTGTGCTAGTTAGATGTTTTAGGTTGTAAATTAAGCTTCCCTGATGTTCTGCTACATTTTGTAGTGATAGGCTAATGGAAAAACTCAGGCATAAGCATTGTACTATGCAAATTTGCACCCAGTATCTTTGTATGATTTACACACTAATATTGTAGATTTTGATTCAAGGCTAATTGCAGCGTATTGCATTGCAAGCCTGGAATTCACAGGGAGACATTGTCTTGTATTTTAATGAAAATTTGAAAATCCAAGTGCATACATTATACCGACAGTCGCTGGATAACTGTACAGATATTATACTTGTTTCAAGTGCATATGGTCTAACTGGATCCTTGTGCATATTGATTTGGTGGAACCTGAAAAATCGTGACACTTATAATTGAGTATGATGCTGGAATTTCATTCCTTTTTAAAACATAACCAAACTCTTCACTATCTTATATTGACACATACCTATACTATCTTTGGATACGACATGGTTCTTGTCATCATCTGCATAGTTCACTTTAATGTCTGATCCTTGATTTACTAATATTTTCTTGGTCTACAAATTCTTAAAACTGCACAAAGTTTCTCTTAACATGCAACTATGAATTCTACTTTTTGTTCTCCTTGAACGTGGTACTTTAAAATGGTAGTTTTTTTTTTTACGCAATTTACAAGCTTGCTTCAATATGGAAAATTTATTGCCTAGAATAGATTTGCTACTTTTAACTAAACTAAATGGAAGTTTGTGATACATCGGTGTTGGGATATGATCAGAGAATGCAGATTGTTAGGAATGTGCAAAATAAATAAGATAACTAAGAACTCAAAGTGACATGAGGGAAGTTGGTTGCCTCCTCGAGATGCAGAAGCGTTGAGGCTCGAGTTTTTATGCTAGGATTTGAATTATGGAGGTCACATTGCGGGTTTGGTAACCTTGCGTCTCAAAATATATACATGGAGGAGATAAGAGTGTCATAATACATCTATGTTGATAAAGTATAAAGTAGAAAGTGAATCACACTACATTACTAGGAGGTAGGAAGCGGGATACTAGCCCGAAGTGATCATTGGATTGGGCCTAAGATGCAATATTCCCCTAAAATCTTGTTCAGCATTTGTACCTCACAATTGCATTTATGGAATTTATCACATTGTTTAGCATTGTTGAATCAAATAGAAAGCACATTTTTTACGACAAAATACAAATATTACAAGATGTAACCTATGATTTTTGAGCTTGGACGCAAGTGGCATATTTAAACATGGATGTGCATTTTGTATAGATGTATACATTTTTTTTTTCTTCGTCGGACAAGGGGAGGAGAGGGGGGCAGTAGGACTTATCCTGATGCATTGTATGTGAAAGAATCATAAAGAATAAACAATTCTGTAAAGCAACTAGTACACTTTTTATATGAATAAAAACTTCATACATTGTTGAGATCTGGACCCAAATGGCTAGTATTGTATCCGATATTAATGGACGCTAGCTTTCAGTAGATGTTATCTCACTGGTTCTTGTGTAACTATGATTCTTGAGTGATGACACAAGAAGTGTGTATGGAGATCACTATAGATTACATACGGATGGATTTAGAGCATATGATTTGTATCATATAGGTTTTCTTCAAAATGTGAGCATGCATAGGGGAAGGTAGCATAATTTGGGGTTGTCTTGTCTACCGTGTAGGCATTCCTCAACCTTGAGAGGGAAGAGATGGGCCCTAAAGCCTTGCAGAAACTTCCGGTTGGTTGGAAACAATGATGCAGAAATTGTTTTAATGTGGGTGTAATGGGAGAGAACTAGACTTGGGCTCTGATTAGATTTTTGATATATGTGACTAGAGTGTAAGGAAGCTTAAGGTAGGGATGAACATCGGTCGGTTTTAGTTAGTTTTTTTTTCCAATTTTGTTAAAAAACCAAACTGAACCAATTAGTAATGAGAATTGAAACCACCGAACTGAATCAGGTAGGAACTAAATTTTGAATAAAACTTGTTTAAAAATCATAATTTTAATCTTTTAGTAAGCATATCTCTTCACCATATCCAATTGGTATTGAATTTATTATTATTATTATTATTATTATTATATATATATATATATATGTGTGTGTGTGTAATCTTTACATAATTCAGTCAGTCGTTTCGGTTCGATTTTAGGTTTTAATGCTCGAAACCTAATTATTTTGGTTTGATTCGATTTTGCTTATTCAGATCGGTTTCAGTCGGCTATTTCAGTTTTAACCGAACTCTGCTCACCCCTAAATTGGGGTATAATTTAATTTCAAACAAAAATTATGCTTACTCCTATTGTTGTGTGGATATAGAATTAATAAAATCTACCATAAGGTCAGTAAAATCTTACTAGGAAAATGAATACATGGGTTAGTTTCGTCTTAATTACCTTTAACATAGTTATTTTTAAATAGTATGAACCAGCCCCAAAGAGTAGAAAAAAACTAATGAAATGTGTTATCTGCATCCTAATTTCCTCCCTCTTTCGCTTCCTCAATTTAATGACCCAAGCCAATAGTGTTGAAAACCCTTGGACACCCTTGAGCTTTGTCCAAACTTCTTGCAGCTTCGTAGAAAAGCCAAGAAACAAAACACTATTAACAATGATCTCATGAGTATCCATTGAGATACAGTAACTTCAAACTAAAGGATTCCTTTTAAAATGTAACGAACACATCAGATACCAACATATACAAAATAAAACCGACACGGGGTTTCCTAGAAATAAGTCTTGGACTTGTTTTCTTGTCTGAGAAGGAGGGAATAAAAATTTAAAATTAAAAAAAAAAAATCAATTTGATTTGGAAGAAATGAGTTCAAAATTGCTAGCAAACGATACCTGATGTTACCCTCTATAGGAATTATCAGCCAAAGAACTTTCCTAACAGGTCCCTTAGAACAGAACAACTGAACAAGTCAGGATGATTACACACGGTTAATTATTTCGTCATTAAAATATACATACACTTCTGTTGCCTAACACTGTATATATACATGCAGGCACATAGTTCGTTCTCCAATCTAGTCAGTGCCTAGGAGAGGAAAGAGATACAGTTTACAGTCAGTGCCTTGGAGAGGGGAGAGAGATGCCTGTGCTTACGAGATCAGTAACATTCAGGAGTCCAGGTTCGTCTGGGTTGGTATGGGATGACGGGTTTTTCTTAGGGGACAAGGATCGGATGATGAATAACAATGGAAGTCGTCATGATGGAAGGGATGACGGCTTCAGAGGGTTGAGGTCCGCTCGGAGCACAGGATTCATTAGCAACAAGATGGATTCCTGCCAATCCAACTATAACGATCAGATAAATTGCACCTCATCAGGATTAGAACCATCTTTGCCCAAGGCTTCCAAGCGAGCTGTAATTGGAATTTTGAACAAGTCCATGAGTGCCAGTGCCGCCAAGCCACCCAAGGTCAGCAGCCGCTAGCGTTAGCGCATTGTGGTGATGTGAATGATGGATTAAGTCTCGGTTATGTGATTGCATATAGCTTGGTTCTTTGAAAAATCGTTCGTGTGTCAGTTGCTGGCTTTTGGTCAGTTGGTCGATTGTCTTCATTATTTATAGTAATGTTGTCATAATACTTTCTACATATTTTGTCATAAGATATGTCTGTATTTTTCCTCAGTATTAATAAATTATATTCAAATATTATGTCAGAGTCTTTGAAAATTTGAGCGATAAGATAGATAATTCTACTAAGCAAGCTTGGTCCTGATCTGTGTTCGTCTTTGAATAGTATTTGTGATAGTAATAGGTTACTCCTGCACACACGATAACGAATAATCAAAGTCAAATACTATTTTCTATCGGCTAATAGAAGTCTCTCACAAGTTATGAATCTTACAAGTCCTGATTTTGTTAATAATCAAAGTCAAGTATGTTGATGAATCTCTATGTTTAGAGTGTACAGTTCATTACAGCAAGTCGTGTATGTTTGATGAATCATTACAGCAAGAGTATACTAACTATTTGTCGAGGTTTGGGGCATAGATCATTGCAGTATGTGTAAGAAAGCAATTATGTCGTAGGAAAATGCTAAAGCGATCAAGATATGGTGGGGGCGATAAGGAATGTTGCACCAATTGAGAGAAAAGATGATAGGACAATGGAATTATACGAGGCGAGCAACAAAGAGATAGATGCCCATAGCTTGTCGACAGCATCAAGAACAAGAAAAGTATGCTAACTAGTGACACAAACTGATTTGATCGAGACATTCTAGGCCAGGATCTGCGTCCAATTGTCGAGGATCTTCCCTTTGGAGTGGTTGGCTTGGCTAATAATCTCACGACTGAGGTAGAAAAAGTTTCTCCAAGTGGAGTCCTGAGGAGATGGAGATGAGGTCTTTAGATTAGTTAAAGCGTTAATTACAGTTAGATTCTCTGTAGTATTAGGGATGTGTAACTTTTAACACCTATAAAGTTTGGAACTCTTAAAAAACTTCTGAACTTAGTTATTTTCACTCTTTTTTTTTTTTTTACTAAAGTGTATTTTTGTCACTCAAATTCCTATTCTACTCTCGTTCCTCCGTTTAACCAGCACACTCTCTCTTTCTCTCCTCTCTCTCCCTCTCTCTCTCTCCTTCTCTATCCCTCTCTCTCAGTCATTCACGCTCTCTTTCTGACTGACTCTCTCTTTATCTCTCTCTCAGTCAAAGAGGGAGCGTGAGTGACTGAGAGAGAGGGATAGAGAAGGAAAGAGAGAGAGGAGAGAGAAGAAGTGTGCTGGTTAAAAAGAGGGACGATAGTAGAATAGGAATTTGAGGGACAAGAGTGCATTTTAATAAAAAGGGAGAGTGAAAATAACTAAGTCGGGGAGAATTTTTGAGAATTTCAAACTTCAGCATTATTAAAGTTATTCACTCCCAATACTTTAAGAGGTTTGACGGTAATTAATCCTTAATTAAAAGTTCCTCATGATGTCACCTATGTGAGTTCGATGAAAATAAAAGGACCACCAATGCCCCCTTAGTAGCTTGTCACTTGCCAGCTAGCGTGTTCTTTGATCTGGAGATGCCTGCAGTTCTCGAAAGATCTGTGGCGACTTTCAGGAGGTCAGGTTCGTCTGGGCTGGTGTGGGACGAGACATTGTTCTTCTCAAACGACAAGGATCAGAAGAGCAAAGAGGAGAGCAAAGGGGAGGAGGAGAACGAGGATGAAATTAGAGAACTGAGGCCATCACAAAGCATGGAACTTGTCCGCAACGATGTGATGGTACGTCCTCAACCCAACGGTATCGGACAGGCTACGGGTGTCTCCCCAGGCTTGCCTCCGTCGCCTTCCAAGTCCTTCGGGCGCAAGGTCTTTAGAGCTATAAGGAAAAGCGTGAGCGCAAAAGAGCCGAAGGTTAGCAGCTTCTAGCTGCACTACCTGAAGCTTTGCAGCGACTCCTGATGCAATCGTCGGGTTCAATTTTAACTATGTAACTAGATTAGACTGTTTTGAATTTTTTTTTTTTTTTTCCCCTTCTCTTTTCTCTCATGATGGTTGTTATTGTTAGCCTATTGAAGACCTGGTAAATTTTTGGGAAAAAAAACTTGTTTTGCTACAGCATTTTCATGCAACCTCATCTTTTTTGAGCTCAAAACGGTAAGACAGCTTGACCTTTTATGAGCTTAAAATGTTGAGAGAACTCTCTCTCTTCTCTTATAAAGCGAGAAATAAAAATATTTGTATTAAGATATGTGTAGTATCTATTGAAGAGAAGATGCGAGAAAATCGCTTACGATGGTTTGGTTTTGTCATGTATAACGTAGACCTACAAATCTACCAGTTGGACAATGAGAACTCAGAGTAAAAGAAAACCGAAGAAAATATGGATAGAGATGATATGAAATAATATAGATTCTAGAGATTTAAATGATGATATATTACTTGATAGGAATGGATGGAAAGAATTATCAGTACTATCGATCCGGTATGGTTCTCTTTTGATTCATATAGCCTATCACATATACTTGGGATAAAAAGCTTAGTTATTGTTGTTGTTGTATAACTCACCCGGCTTTCAAATTTCAATTGATTAGTAATTAATAGAACAGAGCTTCTTTAGTGTCTCAAGTAGCAATTTTTTTCACCTATAGATATGGATTTACTGTTAGTTCTCTCTTTGCCAATCCACAAAAATAATTTATCTATCTATTTCTCTATCTATACTATTATATTTCTAAAAATATAAATATATATTGAGGTAAGCAAAGTTTGGAGGATTGGAAGAATACTTTGAAAAGTAAGAATAGAATAGTCATTTTAAGTTTGAAAGAGAAATTTTACCTTAGAATGAACATTTTGCTATATAATAAGAAAAAAATAATATTTCAATCTCTCTCTCAACTTCTTAGATTTATTCAGACATGAGGTGTATGTATATACATAATATACGAGAATTATTGAAATAAACTTACAACTCAGCTAAACAGTGGAAAACGAAATTCCAAAAATGTTTTCCAAAAACACACTTTCCACCACTTCCATGGTACCTTGGCAAAAAACCACCCTCTTGAAGGGCAATATAGTCATTCCACACCCCAGATACACATCCAAGAAAGTCTAAGAATTCTAGATGAACCCATCTTGTTTTCCCAAGTGAATCAACCTTCTAAATACGCCAATCTAAAATATTTAGAAGAAGTGTTTTACCAACAACGTCAACAAAAAATTCCAACTCTACCCAAGTCCGATGCTAATATCCGGATGTACTGTAGATCGTCTAATTATTAAATTCTAGACATATATTTATTAATGTCATTACATTTTATTTTTTTAAAATAAATTAACATTAACTGTTTGGGTGTTAGTATCTGAATGCTATATACCGAATGAAATTATATGTCAAATTCCAATGGAGAAGATAATTATAACTTAGTTAAAAAATTTAAATGACAAACTTATTATTACTTTAAAAAGTTCAGGAAATTCTTAATGCTCCCCGACTTTGCTCAGCGGGGAAATTCTAAATGAGTCCACCCTTTTGCTAAGTTATCCCACTAAGGATTTAGGAGTTGTTTGGGTGGGCTCACCTAGCACAAGGGAAATTCCCTACTAAGTGACCCATTACACGGCAACCTTGTTTTTTTCCCCCGAATTCACGAAGCGGGCAAAGTGGTGGGCTCATTTAGAATTTCCCACTTAGATGAAGGATGGCTTCATTTAGAATTACCAAAAGAGTCCCAACACAGCAACAGTGCCCACAGGCGACAGCTCATCGGCCATCAGATCCGATACAGATCCAACGGTCTAAAACTCTTCCACGCTTCCCAACTCTCCACCTTTGGATTCCCCCTCCAATTCATGGCGCGCAATTCGTCCACGTCTTTCGCTGCTAGCCATCCGATTCCTTGAAATCCAACGGTCCAGATTCCATCCGTAAACCCCCAAACCCTCTTTATGAACAGTGATATCGACTTGCTTCCCCGCTCTTTCCCAAGAAAGCTTTAATTTTTATTTTCAGACAACGAGAGTGAAACAACAAGTCTCTCGTTTCTCTCTCTAGAACCATGCAGGAGCCAGCGACGAGCTCGCTGCCCTCCAGCAGCGAGCGATCCTCCAGCTCCGCCCCTCAGATGGAGGTCAAAGAAGGCAAGCTCTCTCTCTCTCTCTCTCTCTCTCTCTCTCAATTCTTTTTTTACCCAAAATTTTGAAATCTTCGTCCTTTAGGTTCAATTTTTGGTTTTTACTCGATTTTTCCAGGTTTTATTTGATGGGTCTTCGAAAAGAATGGATTTTGATGTTGAGTTTTTGAATTTTCGGGATTTTGATCTCAACCTGTTCAATTTCTATATTAATTTTCTTTGGTTGGTGAGTTTTAGGAATGGAGAGCGATGAGGAGATAAGGAGAGTGCCAGAGTTCGGCGGCGAGCAGGTGGGGGGGCCGTCGACGTCCGGCCGGGAGCCGGTGTCCGTTTCGGGCTCCGTTGCGGGGCGAGAGCAGGCCCAGTCCTCGGGCCAGGCCAGCCAGAGGAAGAGGGGGAAGAGCCCTGCTGATAAAGAGCACAAGCGGCTGAAAAGGTACGAAATTTGTGGTATAATTTGAATAAAATTTTCAATCACTCATGGCCTGGGTGAAATTGCTTAGTATCATTTTTTTTTTTTTTTTTTTTGTTTTTATTTTTTTTAAGGTTGTTGAGGAACCGGGTGTCGGCGCAGCAGGCGAGGGAGAGGAAGAAGGCGTATCTGAACGATCTGGAAGCAAAGGTGAAGGATTTGGAGATGAAGAACTCGGAGCTGGAGGAGAGGCTGTCCACACTGCAGAATGAGAACCAAATGCTTAGACATGTGAGCTCTCTGATTAAGAATTTTACCATCACTTCCATTTTAGATTATCATGCAGTGTATCTAGTGGCATCACCCTTACAAAGGAACTGATTTCGACTCAGGAATTCAATTTGGATAATATTGCAAAAGTTATGTGTGTGAGTTTGACTAGCAAAAATAAAGGAATGCAGTGTATCTGTTGGTTGGCTTTGAGGGTAGTTTAGGAATTCTGGAGTTATGGAGGGACAGAGAAGTGGGGAGATGAGAGCTAAGGTTGGGGAGGGTTGGGGTGTTGGGAGGTCGATGACCAGATCTTGGACTGTGAGGGGTAGTTTTGGGAATGCGGCAATTCTAAATTTATCTTTGCATAATGTGTCATACTTTTGTGTTATCATCTTAGAAACTTGCACATTGGATATGCTAGAATAAGAAAATATCTGTGTGTACTGGGTATGTTAGAATATGATAATGTGTAATTGTTATTATTGTATTGCAAATTATTGCGATATTATAATAATGTGGTGCTACAAATTTGAAGATTTGATTAGTCTTTCTTCTTTATATATGTTGGTTGGACTAGGGTGAGCATTGCTCGGTTTTGGTTTGATTTTTGCCAATTTTTGAAAAACTAAACCAAACAAATTAGAAATAGAAACCGAAATCGAAAATTAACTGAATTATCTTATTTTCGCTCTGTTTTGCTTATATAATAATAATAATAATAATAATAATAATAATAATAATTCGGTTCATTCGGTTCGGTTTTTTTGTTTCAAAGCTTGAAATCGAAAATTAACTGAATTATCTTATTTTCGCTCTGTTTTGCTTATTTAGGTTAGTTTTGGTTGGTTATTTCAGTTTTAACCGAATTTCTGTTCACTCTTAGCTTGGATGTATAGTATAGCGGACGAATGCTTATAGGGGCGTATGATCAAGAAGGAAAAAGACAAAAAACCATAAAATTGTACCTAACAACAGCACCATGGAGTAAGCTCTAGTATGAAGGTAGAAAACCAGTGTAATCTCTGAATTAGTTAGTATATCAGCATCACCTCTTCTCTAGTTCCTTGCATTAATCAAGCCTGTAAAATAAAAATCTTGTAGCTAAACACTAAACAAGTCTCAATCAGAACCTGCGGTGACCCTTAAAATGAGAAATGCTAATAAAAATCTTCTCTAGTTCCTTACATTTCCAATTAACAAAGTTTTGGATTTCCTGTGAAGGTTGCTCTATATAATTTGTTCTTATGTGGCCCATCTGAACTGGATCATGAACCATTTTCAAAAAGTAACTACAGATACTGAAGTATATATCTTGCCATGAACTTTCAAAATATTGGAAGGCTTCAGACCTTTTTCTTGGATCGGTGAATGCTTTTTGTTATCTTTATCTGACACTGATCGCACATAATATCAGATAAATTCCTTATCATGTTATTTACTTACTATGCAGCAATAGCATATTTTGATTCTCGTTATTATACAGATTCACCATTCATAACGGCTTTTTTTTCTCTGTCCCCTTACAGATATTGAAGAATACTACTGTGAGTCGGAGAGGATCAAGTAATAGCGCCAATGGGGAATGTCCGTAAACTAAGAAACCAAAGTGAATTAAAAATGAGCAAACATACCCAATAAGAACTGTAGCACTGAGATTTTTCTAATGTCAAATTGATCGAGTCCTCAAATTGCTGTGAAAACAAAATGGAAGTAAAAAAACTAGTAATTGATGATGATGTATGAATTCCTATCACAGTATAGGATTATGTTGTAATTCTACTATCGTTAGTAATGTTATTATTGTTAAGGTGAACTTATGAACTTACACTCTTGGTTCATAAACGCCAATTCTCAAATTAAATACTAAATGCTCCAACAAATTGCTTTGTTTGATAGAAGCAAACTTGTTTTTCTAATCATATAAGTAGAGCTGGGGTTATGCACTTGTACTAAACAGAACGCAACTTTAGAAATTACAAAAATTGTATTGTCTCTCCTTGCTATGCACCAGCCAGCTGTATCTAGCCCAAAACGACAGCTCTCTGCACTTGCAACCACAGAAAAACTATCTGCTTCGGACAAATTCTCATAAACTTTCATCATAATCTCTAAATCATTAGCTTCGATCAGAACTGGGAGGTTGATCTCATCGTGTACTCAGCAACGAGCTTGGCAAATAGGGATGACTTGTTCTCTAGCAGCCGTGTTGGTGTATCGTGTTCTACAATGAGTCCTGTCAAGCGAAAGAAAAAAAAAAAAGATTTCAGATCACGTATCAGGAACCTGATCAAGATAACTGAAGAATGAATATGTACTGACCGTTGTCTAGAAGCAAGACCATATCGCTGTCAAGAACCGACGTTATCCTGTGCGCAATTGTGATGACCGTCGCGTCTGAGAACTGCTGTCGTAGGGTTTTCTGGATTAGGCTGTCGGTGGCAGTGTCAACGGATGCAGTTGCTTCGTCAAGAACCAACACCTTGCTCTTCTTCAGAATTATCCTACCCAAACAGACAAGCTGACGCTGACCAACACTCCAGTTCTCGCCATTTTCAGTCACTGTGATTGACATTTTGACAGCCGTTTATAAAATTTTCCTACGAATTTCTAACCATGATCTCAACTGTACAGTGATCAAATACCCAATAAAACAAATTCGCAATTGATATAACAAAACTAAAGAACACAAGTAGCTGACCTGCAGAATCCAGCTTTAGTTCTTTCTTCCTAACTTCGTCTCCGAGCTGACAACAATCCAATGCCTGAAGTATAAAAAGTTTCTAGTTAGAGTAAACATCAAACAAATACTTCGTATACTACGTGTTCTACAAATGTATGTACCTCCCAGATTTGATCATCTGTGTATTCTTCAAGAGGATCAAGATTGCTACGAACAGTTCCTTCAAACATGGTAGGGTCTTGGGGGATGATGCTAAGTCTGGACCTTAGATCATGCAGCCCGATGGTTGTGATGTCAATGCCATCTACGAGTATCTGGCCAACGGTGGGATCAACAATGCGGAAGAGAGCTTGAATCAAGGTTGATTTCCCACTGCCTGTTCTCCCCACAATCCCAGTTTTCATACCTCCTGGAAAGTTGCAGGTCAGGCCCTTCAATACGAAGGGCATGTGTGGCGCGTAGCGAACCTACAGTGGTATTAAACAATCCACAGAAGGAGGCATTCAGTCCGAAGGAAAAACGTACATATATGCATCGTTTATTTCATGAAATTGAAGGTGGTAATGATTATTGATACTGAACCTGCATTTTTAACATGTTTTATTGTTATGCAGAGGCAGTTCAACACCATTGTTTTTTCTAATTGGTTAGGGCTATATAGACACCCTACATCACTATTTTCCAAATAAACTTGATGAATCTTTCTTCACATTTTTACAATGATGTGCAAGTGATAACATACTAAATATATGTATTCTACTCCAAAGCTCTTAGTTAAGGACATTGTTGGAATTTTTGATCTTAAATATGTGGCAAATCATGCCAAACCAATACGATGTCTATGACGGATAAGCTGATCTGACAAAGATACAACGAGAAATCTCAGAAAGGTGTCACTACAAAGGTGTAGAGCTCTTAATGAGCTTCGTAATGATACTAAGGTCAGCTAAAATGTAGTTCGGACATGAAAGTTATGATGGCTCAAAATAGAGTAGCAGTAAAAAATGATGAATATCTATGATTATTACCTGAAGGTCATGAAGTTCAACTTCTCCCATCGACGGCCAGTTGCTACTTGGTCTATTCTCCTCAATAGTAAGAGGAGGCTCGCTAGGAATGGACGTATATTGCAGTATCCTCTCTACCGATATGACTTTATTTTCAAGATTGCAGAGAGTCCATGTGACCCAGGCTTGTAGCATATTGAGATTAAGCCCGTATGTCACTGCAAGCCCCGCCATGGCTGCAACGGGAAGAAGCATATCAATCATACCAATAAAAGTTATTACAATGAGTTGTAGGCAAAGAAAATTGATAAGGACACTACAATGTTACCAGGATCGATAAACCCTTTTGGCACCGAAATCAAGAATATCAACGAGAAAGCAAACGTGATGGATGAGAGCATATCTAGACGGAAACACAGCCACTCCCTTGCACCGGCGTTATAAAACTTGGGTCGAGTGTACTCATCAGATAGACGAAAATTTGTGTCTACGAATCTGGATTCTTGGCTGAAACTCCTTATTGTCGTCACTCCTGAAATCGATTCAGCAAAATGCTGTATGATTGGAGCATTGCACACCCCAACCAACCTTGCTAGTTCCCGTGCAGTATCTGTGTAGTATCTCTGAAACAAGACCAGAACCTCATCAACAAAGAGGGATAACGTACTTGCTGGGATGTTTGGTATGAACGAAAATAAACCTGGGTCGAAGAGCGATACCTGATACCAAATGCAGATGGCAATCACAGGAACAAAGAGGACGAAGACCTGCCAGGCGACCTGTGACATGACTGCAATGATACCCAGGAGCTGAATGACCGAAAAAGCAAATGTACCAATCTGTTGAGCAAAATTCGTATCTACTTCACTTTGATCGGTTGATGCCTGCAGATGTAGATGCACTCCAAGTCACACAAGTAACTAAACAAATCAGTTGCTTTCAAAAAGGGTGACGGGGCTTTGCTTACTCTATTCAAGATGCGACCACTAGGGGTGGAGTCGAAGAAGGACATGGGCGCACGGAAGATGGAGGCGTGCATCTTGTTGAACAGAATCATCGCAGTCTTGTATCCAGCTGCTACGAGAAGCAAAGCTCTTGCGAGGATACAAAGAGAGCTCGCAAGGGCTAATGCCACATAGACGTAGATGAGCGTCGATCCACTTACAGGAGGTTGCACCTCTTTCGACACAGGAGCTGCCCAAGCCATCCAGTAATTGCTACCGATCTGCAGGGCTTGAAACAGTATTTGGGACAGCAATATTAGCGGCACAAGAACACCTTTATATGCCGTTGTCATGTATCTCCAGTAGACCCAGAACCCGACTTTGCCTTTATCTCTCTCTTCTTCCTGAACGAGCTGACCCTTCTGCGTAACAACCTCGTCGACTTTACCATTTTGTTCAGATTTCTTGTCCTCTTTACCAGGTGCCTGTTGACTGGAACCGTCTTCAGCGATGCTACTTGAATCGCCATTAGCAAGATCTATGGAACCAAGCGCTTCCAATGCATCTTTGTGAGCGCCAACAAGTTCCATGAAGTCGGTCCCAGAAGTAAGTATGTCATCATATTTGCCTGCTTGCATAATTCTTCCATCTCTCATAACCTTCAAAAAAGTGGAATTTTTTTTTTCCGGTTATATCCGAGAAACATATGGTAAAGTTTCATTCAAGTAGATAAATTACTTACAAGAATAAGGTCGGCCGAAGGAAGAAACTCCACCTGATGGGTAACATAGATGACTGTTTTTGATGCTAGAAGCCTCAACAGGCATTCCTGCAATACAATGGATCAAAAGTTTAGAAAAATGAGACATTTTGATCTTTGGAATCGACAATGATTTCAGTTAACAAAATTGAGATTACTAACTGAAGAAAAATATGCTGCAGTGATGAAATTTTTATTGTACAAAGAATTGATTGTTACCTTAAAGAGGTGAGACCCTGTATGGGCGTCTACTGCGCTAAAGGGATCATCAAAGAGGAAAATATCGGCATCTTGGTACAAAGCACGCGCAATCTGGATCCGCTGCTTCTGCCCTCCACTCAGATTGATGCCTCTTTCGCCGATCACTGTCTGGTCCCCAAATGGAAGGATCTCCAAGTCCTTCTTCAGCGTGCACGCCTCAAGGATGTTGTCGTACTTGTCTGAGTCCATTTCCTTACCAAAGAGTATGGTGTCTCGAATCTTTCCACTTTGTATCCAGGGTGACTGAGCAACATATGCCGTAGTACCACACAATTTGACGGTTCCAGATAACTTGGGCATTTCACCTAATATGCAAGAGAGCAAGCTTGATTTACCAGAACCAACAGTCCCGCAAACTGCAACCCTCATTCCTTGAAACACTTGGAAATTCAAGTCTCTCAATGTTGGAACTTCTGAAGAAGGATCCCAAGAAAAAGTTCCCTCGCTCACTTCGACGGCAACTTCTGAGCTACCCTTAGGATGCCTCTGCACCACATCGGCAGGCAAGTCCTCTAGGCTCAGGAACGAAGATATTCTGTCGAGGGAGACCTTTGTCTGAATCACCATCGAAATTGTATCGGGGAGATTGTAAATGGGCTCTTGCAGCACCCTGAAAGTAGCGAGTGCTGATAGAACCTTCCCTGATTCTAATGGTATCCCCATGAGCATGCAAGCTCCGAACGTGACCACTGCCACGAAAGTAGGAGAACCCCAGAACACAAACGTTATCATGGCTGCTGTGTAAACATACTTCTTCAACCAAAATGCCTCTTTCTTCCTCAACTCGGATATCCTGGCCAAGAACTTCATTTCCCAGGCTTGCAGCTTGAGAATCCTCATGTTCCTTAAAATCTCCGAAGTAGTCTTCATCCTCGTATCCTTTGCCTCCATCATCTCCTTCTGGTACTTCTCTTGCAAACGCCCCAAGGGAAAGTTGGCCAGCATAATAATCACGGTGGCCGCTAAAGCAGCCAACGAAGCAAGGCCTAAGCTAGCATACAATATGGCTAGAGCTAGTCCAACCTGAATCACAACCATCCATAGATCATGCATGTACCAACTGAACAGCCCGATTCTATCGGCATCAACGCTCATCAAATTAATGATCTCTCCGCTAGTACGTCCCTGCTTCGAGTGGCTAGAAAGTGTAAGCCCCTTCTGGTAGATCATCGCAACCAGCGATGACCTGAGTCTGATCCCCGCCTGCTGCAGCCTGAAAAACCAATGCCTCCGCGAGAGGCACTCAAAAAGCTTCGCCACAATGAAGGCCACAACCAAGATATACCCTTCGTTCTCGAACATCTTATTGCCATTAAGGTACTGAACAAAGAAATCAATAAGGTAGGGGCCAACATAAGTAGCAATGGTGTACACAAGGACATAGATAGCGGTAACCAACACTTGATCCCATATCGAGAACGCCAATGCCTTCGTCAGCTTC
This sequence comes from Dracaena cambodiana, assembly GCA_036321105.1. NCBI lineage: Eukaryota > Viridiplantae > Streptophyta > Magnoliopsida > Asparagales > Asparagaceae > Dracaena > Dracaena cambodiana. The sequence continues at coordinate 42,411,977 of JAYEPQ010000013.1, forward strand.
AACGTAGTTATCCTCCTATCGCCGCCCACCACGTACGACTCGAGCTTGTTCTTAAAGATGGGATAAACACCATAGATGCTGTCACTACGAGCCAGCTCCGGGACATCCTCAAGGTCTAGAGTCTTCTTATGGCCAACAGAGAGCAAAGGGCCCAACCAAAAGAAAGTGAGCAAGCTGAAGAATCCAGCATTCTCAAAGATGGACACTCTCTGATTCCTACTCCTACCAACACCAGTCAAGAGAGGCTCATGAAGAGAAGCCCCCTCGCAATCACTCTTCTGCCCAAAAATCGCGGCGAAATTGAGAACCAAAGCACCAGCAACAGACCCAAAATCAAGAACCCACAAGTGGGTCCCAATAATTCCAAGATTCCTATACCAAACAAAGTCGACGACAAGGAAATAACAGGACACGACCAAGAACAAACCCCACCATATCCTAAGAAAGCTAGGAAATTTGTCATCCCTCGCGCAATCAAACACAAAACCCAAGTAGCAGGTGATTGCAACCCACACAATGGCTCTAGAACCCAAATCCAAAACTGTTGCAATGTTCTCAACAGACCAAACTCCATCAAAACACCAAAAATAGAAATAAATTGATAAAACCAAATAGAATAGGGCCAAACTGAAGGACGTGAAAAGGGTTGTTTTGTAGTATAAAAACCTGTTGTTTTCCAACCTCTCCTTCGAGTTTGCAAGATTGGGCCTCTTGCGGAGAGAGAGGAGAGAGAGGACGAGGAGGAGCAAGAGGTGGATGGAAACAGAGAACCCATGACCAAAAATGGGTTTTAATGGGAACCCATTCGAATCTGCATGCATTAGGAATTGATACTGCGTATCAGAGAGAGATGATCCTTGGAGAAAACCCATGAACTGGGTCTCTGAAAATTGTCAAGATTAGACCTTTTCTTTGATGAAAAAGATGGGTTTTCTCACTTGTGTTTTCGATATTTTAACGGGGAAGATAGTGGGATCTTTATAGGAGAGAGAATGGGGTGCGTGTGCGGTGAGTGAGAGAGAGAGATAGAGAGAGCGGGAGGAGAGTCAAAGGCGGCTCCTTGGAGAGCAAGGAGAGATGAAGAGAACTTGGAGAGAGGAGCTCAACCCTCAAACAAAGAAAGTCCCAAGCTTTTTTGTTTCCCACTTGTCTTGAGAGTGATGACGACTTGGGCTCGGACTGGACCCACTTGGGCTAATTTGAGGTGCAATTAGAGGTTAATATATGATTAGCAAAAAAAAAAAAAATAGAGTTTTATATTCAATTTTAGTAAAAAGGAGATTTTTTTTTTTTTATATTGGTTATCCTAAGGAATAGGAAGATTTTGATTGGCTTTTAAACTTTCTCCCGTGTTATTTGCGAACAAAAAAAAATATATCTTTCCAAAATCTTGTTTACGATTCAAAATGTTTGGAGCTTTTTCCTCGAAATCATCAAAATTGTTGTGTCATGAGGCCATTGGCTTAGTTTAAGGTCAAATTAGTTAGACTAAAGAGATTAATTAACAAAAAATAATTTGATAATTAATTATTTAATGGAGATATTAACATTGGCCTTTCCAGTTTCTCCATTTTTATTTGTGAAAAATTATTTCAAACTTTTATTTATTTGTTTTTTCCCCATTTTAAATTAAAATTAATTTTTTTATTTTTTAAGTTAAAATTTTAAAAATAACAAATAAAATACTCAGTTTTAGATCCGCTCATTCTCTTTCCTAAAGTTTGAAGATCTGAAACTAATATTAAAAAAAAAAAAATTAGTTTTGTGATATATTGTAATATACTTTTTTAATAATATTCTAAGCGTAACTCACAACGAAATAACAATTAACAACGAATAAATGCTCTAAATTCTTCTCCATTAACATTAAAATTTTATGTTACAAGAGTTCTAATCATTTGATGACACCTTTTAATTCTTTTCTAGAATAATTAAATTACATTCATTATATGCTTTTATAGCTTCATGTAAATAAATAACTCTGTTTCCTAATATTTTAATTTTTAATTAATCTATTCTTGCAATTTAGATTATTTTTAATTATTCTTTTTCAATATATATAATTGTTCAATTCATGCTTATATTATTTTGAAATTTTTCCTCCATTTATTTTGAGAAGCAGACATACAAAAATGGAAAAAAATATATAATTTTTATATAAAAGAAAATTATAATCAAGACGAAAAACTTACATACCGAGCATTAAAAGAGAGTCATTATATATAAATTTTTGGGAATTGTTGGAGTTTGTAATAGGGATCGATTGAGAAAATAGTGGAGAGGTGTTAATAGATAATTAAAAAGATTTTAAATTTGTAGTGAACAAATTCATAAATACGCTTTAGAGTTGCTTTTTAATACGGATAGTTTTGTTATTTTAAAAGGAGTTAATAAATAATTAAAATTTTTGCAACTATCTGGCATTAGTTACTTAGAAAAACCATTATTAAATATTTTGACCTAATTTTTCTCATTTGGTCTCGTTAATTGCATACGAGTACCATGATTTTTGTTTAATAGAAACTTGGGGGTTTACTTATTTATAATTTTGCTATGAAAATCGCTTATATTGTGAATAGTTTTTTTTTTTGACTTGGTGATGAGGAACTTGAAATTCTATATGAGGGTTTTCTTTAAAAAAGAAAAAAAAAATGAAGAGAAACATCATTTTGAGGGGGACAAAATGATAAGTAGTGAAAGAGTTTTATTGTTTGCTCATTCAAAAATTGTAGAACTTTACTTCTCGTCCAAGTAGCTATGTGAGAGCGACAACTTTAATTTCCAAGAAAAATTGAAATTTTTCCTAAAAGAGATTCTCAAAACTAAATTTCCAAGAAAAATATTTTTATAAATTCCACAATTTTTATCTGTCGGAGGAGAATAATATCATTAATCTTGATGTTTTTATTCTATCATTATACTTTATATCCTTCTAGAACTTCAATGTTAGATTAGATGTACTTTTGGTGATCTCCTAAAAGAAAACAAATAGTCTCTAATAATTAAAAAATAAATAAATAAACAAATATAACTACTCTAGCATGTTTCATTATATGTCATAGTCATTTTCAGAGTTTTAAAAGGTATATTTTAGTATTATTTTTCTTAAGGTTATGTTTGAACTAGAGATTTGGTCGGTACTATGTGTTGTCTTGTGTTTTGATTGAACTAATGAGCAATATAATAGAGACTTTGGTGGTATTTGTACATTTATCTTTCAAAAATTTCTTTATTGTTTTTTTTTTTAATTGAAAAGGCCACTTTATTGTTGATGTAACTAGTAGTGACATAAGACTTGGACTCTATTGGAATTCTACGAGTAATAAAACTAAAAAAAAATAAAAATGGTGGGTGCGTGGTGAGTTGGGGTGGCGACAAAGCTAGCTCCTTGAAGAGCAAGGCAAAGCCCCATGAAAATGACAACTCCAAGTGGAAAATTCTAAAAATAATTGGAGCTTTCGAAGAAGAAGAGTAGCCCTACTGTATGAGCACAATGAACAGCAGCGAAACCCTTGCAATAGTGATGATCAGGACTTTAATGTCTCTCTCAATTTTGACAAAGCCAAAAGACAAATTTTAAAAGAAAAATGACAAAAATATAAACTCTGCAAAATTTTGAATTTTCTCATTTAACATGCAGAACTTGGAGATTTTCTTTACTACACAAAACATGAGTTGCTAGTGTTTCAGTAATTGATTAATATGAAAATCGAATAAAGAATTAAACTGTAATCAAAAGAGAGATGAGAGAGATGGTGGAGAATATAGGAAAATTTATGTGATTCCATAACGTGCCTATGTTCACGAGAAAAGGAACCTCTTTTGTACTATATTCATCGGTTAGAATTATTAACGCTACTGTAATATGGTGTTCTATATGTAATTATATAAATATGCATTTTGTAGACGTACGTACCATACCACAGTGAGTTATGATCCTTGCACCCCAAGCGTTGTAGCTCGTATCACATGTAAAGACTAGTTGAGATCATTTCTGGACATTGGGCCTTAGGCCCTTCGATCCTACTCCATAGTGTTCGCCAAACCTTTCTATATAAAAGAAACCCAACATGAATGTAAGTAATTTAGATATGTATATAAATATATATTAAAATATGTATACACACACTACAAGAATATTTGGGATTTAGAAAATTCTCAATGATCTTGGAAAGTAGCAATGAATTGCATAATATAATATAGGGTTAATTACAGTCAGACCGCTTGTACTATTGGATGTGTGTAATTTAACACCCCTGAATTTTGAAACTCTCAAAAAAACCATATGGACTGTTAACACTGTTAGTAAAATTTAGTTATTTTCAATCTTTTTTTTTTTATTAAAGTGCACTCTTGTCGCTCAAATTCATATTCTATCCTCATCCCTCCATTTAACCAGCACACTCCCTCTCTCTCTGGGAGGAGAGAGAGAGAGAGTGTGCTGGTTAAAGGGAGGGATGATGGTAAAATATGAATTTTAGGGACAAGAGTGCACTGTAATAATTAAAAAAAAAGAGAATGAAAATAACTAACTCTCACTGACAGTGTTACCAATCCAGATGGTTTTTTGAGAGTTTCAAACTTCAGGGGTGTTAAATTACACACTCCCATCCCAATAGTACAGGGGGTCTGATTATAATTAACCCTATAATATATGTGTATATATTGATTGTGATGATTGTAGTTAATTGTATCAATTAAATAATAGTAGATGCCATAAATAGAGAAAAATAAAAATAAGTAAAAATGAAAATATATAAGACAGACTGCAGTAACTTAGAATATTCGAAGATGAGTTTTGTCTCATGCAGAATTTTAAGAAATAAAATAGCGTATGCAGTGGGCATGGGCCGAAAATTCAAGTCAATCCACAGCACTCGGAATCTTATTTTGTGGAAACTGGGGAAACAATGATCCACAAAAAAATCTTGTCTCTTTTCTCGCATACTGTAATTTTTTAAATTATTTTTAATAATATTTAACTACTATTTATTGGGTTGCTAAAAAATTCGGTACTCAGATCTAGACTCGGATCTTATCTGTTCATAAATGGATAGTTCGGGAACCAAAATATTGGATCCATTTATAATAATTAATACCTTTTGATTCTCTTTTCTCATTGACCGTAATTTTTATATGTCTATGTATTAACGGTTGGGAAAGCATAAATAAAAATTCAAATAGAAAATTAGAGTTTATTAAGATTAAAGAAGATAAATCTATAAAAAAAAAAAAACCGAAACTTTAGATAGAGAATAGATCAAAACAGATAATACCAAAGTTTTACATTGTTCGGAGCAAGTTCTACATCCACATCCACAGGTCGAATTAAACTTCACTATGATGATATTTACAAATTTTAGATCTTTAAAATCTCTCAAAGTTACAAGTTACTCTCTCAAGTACAAGAAAGTTACAAAAATCTTAAAACGGTTTGCAAAAAATATCTTCACTGACTGAAACTCCAGCGAAACTCCCTTGTCTAGATTAGGATCGATAGAACCACAACCCTAAATCAAATAGAACTTGATTAGTCCAATCTGAGTTCAGAATCATCTTAAAAATGCAAATAGCGCATTGTGCCATCATTGGCAAGCATCTGTCATCGATGGCCAACTTGCGTGGCCACCATCGTTAGTTAGTGCATGTCATTATAGGCCCGTTGGTGGCAGTGGTGCGATGGCATCATCAATTACGCTAGTTCGATAGTCCCTTATTGTCATTATTGAAATTGAGCAAAAACTTAACATTAACTTATACTCATTTAGGATGCTACAAAACTTCGATAATAAGATCTAGACTCAGACTCAGACTCTATCTTTCATAAAATGGATAATTTATGAACCAAAATGTTGGATCCATATATAAAAATTCATTATTATTGCCATGTATCTTCATTTCCTAATTTTACATGAATTATGGTTATTCTTGATGTAAATTATGCATAGATGACGAGAAGAATTTTACTTCCCATTATAATATTATTGATAAGACCAAAGATTTTAGATAGTTTTTAACTTGAGATATATCTTTGCTTTTTTCTCTCCATTTATTAGACATACATATTACAAGTGTGACTCACACACTTACATATACATTAAGAGGACCAATATGAGGGCGATAGTTCAGATGTATGAGTTCTCTTATTGACCTATTTATAGTCTATACATGTGAGTCATGTACCCGAACCGTACTTTATAATAAATAACACATTTTAACATGGATCTCGTGTACTGGTTGTTGGTTTGATTGGGCTTCTAACAAATTGGGCAGGGCCGAAAAGGAAAGCCCAGATGCCATATCCATACAGGCAATGATACCTTGCCATAAATTTATCAAATTTAGCTAAAGATATATAAATAACTATGTAGAGTAAAAATTAAAGATAAACAAAAAGCTCACAATTCTTGTCCTAGGGAATCATATTTATCTTGATTGGAGGTAAACTAAAAGAATGTTTGTCAATTTAAATTCCAAAATTCAGTATACTAGATTGCCCTCTATGACCGCTCCTCTCCTTAATGGTTCGGAAAATTCTAAATGCGCACCATACTTTCCTTAGTGAGCCCCAATTTCTTAGTGAGGCTTGGTCTTTTTTTTTTTTCTTAGTAAGCACCATCTAATTTTCATCTTTACTGCCATAACCACCTAGCTAACCCACCCCTTCTTTCTCCCATAACTTTTCAGAAATCCTCCCGCTCTGCAACTCTTTCTCGCTTCAAATTCTCTCCCTCTGGCCTGAGTTGCGCCATCCATGTCGCTCCGCCCGTGAAGTTCCAGCCGACTACTAACCCAACATTAGGGTCGAACACTACAATCCGCTCCAATCGCTCCGTCCGACTCTGATCGAAATCGATGGGAGTTCGGTCGGAGTTCATAGAGGAGAACGGTCAGAATTGTAGGAGTGAAAAAATTGGCCGACGGAGACTGTTGGAGCACCGTCGGAGGCAGTCTGATTCCGGTGAGTACCTTCTCCTCTCTCCCTCCCGCTCTGGCTACCCCTTCTCCCTCTCCTCCCCCCTCCCACTCCCTTACCTCTCTCTCTCTCTCTCCCTCCCGCTCTGGCTACCCCTTCTCCCTCTCCTCCCCCCTCCCGCTCGCTTACCTCTCTCTCTCTCCAAATCCTTCTCCCCCCAAATCTCTCTCTCTCTCTCTCTCTCTCTCTCTCTCTCTCTCTCTCTCTCTCCATATCTCTCTAAAATTTCTCTCTCTCTCTCTCTCTCTCTCTCTCTCTCTCTCTCTCTCTCTCTCTCTCAATTCTTTTTTTACCCAAAATTTTGAAATCTTCGTCCTTTAGGTTCAATTTTTGGTTTTTACTCGATTTTTCCAGGTTTTATTTGATGGGTCTTCGAAAAGAATGGATTTTGATGTTGAGTTTTTGAATTTTCGGGATTTTGATCTCAACCTGTTCAATTTCTATATTAATTTTCTTTGGTTGGTGAGTTTTAGGAATGGAGAGCGATGAGGAGATAAGGAGAGTGCCAGAGTTCGGCGGCGAGCAGGTGGGGGGGCCGTCGACGTCCGGCCGGGAGCCGGTGTCCGTTTCGGGCTCCGTTGGGGCGCGAGAGCAGGCCCAGTCCTCGGGCCAGGCCAGCCAGAGGAAGAGGGGGAAGAGCCCTGCTGATAAAGAGCACAAGCGGCTCAAAAGGTACGAAATTTGTGGTATAATTTGAATAAAATTTTCAATCACTCATGGCCTGGGTGAAATTGCTTAGTATCATTTTTCTTTTTTTTTGATATAAGGTTGTTGAGGAACCGGGTGTCGGCGCAGCAGGCGAGGGAGAGGAAGAAGGCGTATCTGAACGATCTGGAAGCAAAGGTGAAGGATTTGGAGATGAAGAACTCGGAGCTGGAGGAGAGGCTGTCCACACTGCAGAATGAGAACCAAATGCTTAGACATGTGAGCTCTCTGATTAAGAATTTTACCATCACTTCCATTTTAGATTATCATGCAGTGTATCTAGTGGCATCACCCTTACAAAGGAACTGATTTCGACTCAGGAATTCAATTTGGATAATATTACAAAAATTATGTGTGTGTGAGCTTGACTAGCAAAAATAAAAGAATGCAGTGTATCTGTTGGTTGGCTTTGAGGGTAGTTTAGGAATTCTGGTGTTAGGGAGGGACAGAGAGGTGGGGAGATGAGAGCTAAGGTTGGGGAGGGTTGGGATGTTGGGAGGTCGATGACCAGATCTTGGACTGTGAGGGGTAGTTTTGGGAATGCGGCAATTCTAAATTTATCTTTGCATACTGTGTCATACTTTTGTGTTATCATCTTAGAAACTTGCACATTGGATATGCTAGAATAAGAAAATATCTGTGTGTACTGGGTATGTTAGAATATGATAATTTGTAATTGTTATTATTGTATTGCAAATTATTGCGATATTATAATAATGTGGTGCTACAAATTTGAAGATTTGATTTGTCTTTCTTCTTTATATATGTTGGTTGGACTAGGGGTGAGTATTGTTCGGTTTGGGGTTGATTTTTGCCAATTTTTGAAAAACTAGACCAAACAAATTAGAAATGGAAACCGAAATCGAAAATTAACTTAATTATCTTATTTTCGCTATGTTTTGCTTATATAATAATAATAATAATAATAATAATAATAATAATTCGGTTCATTCGGTTCGGTTTTTTGTTTCAAAGCTTGAAATCGAAAATTAACTGAATTATCTTATTTTCGCTCTGTTTTGCTTATTTAGGTTAGTTTTGGTTGGTTATTTCAGTTTTAACCGAATTTCTGTTCACTCTTAGCTTGGATGTATAGCATAGCGGACGAATGCTTATAGGGGCGTATGATCAAGAAGGAAAAAGACAAAAAACCATAAAATTGTACCTAACAACAGCACCATGGAGTAAGCTCTAGTATGAAGGTAGAAAACCAGTGTAATCTCTGAATTAGTTAGTATATCAGCATCACCTCTTCTCTAGTTCCTTGCATTAATCAAGCCTGTAAAATAAAAATCTTGTAGCTAAACACTAAACAAGTCTCAATCAGAACCTGCGGTGACCCTTAAAATGAGAAATGCTAATAAAAATCTTCTCTAGTTCCTTACATTTCCAATTAACAAAGTTTTGGATTTCCTGTGAAGGTTGCTCTATATAATTTGTTCTTATGTGGCCCATCTGAACTGGATCATGAACCATTTTCAAAAAGTAACTACAGATACTGAAGTATATATCTTGCCATGAACTTTCAAAATATTGGAAGGCTTCAGACCTTTTTCTTGGATCGGTGAATGCTTTTTGTTATCTTTATCTGACACTGATCGCACATAATATCAGATAAATTCCTTATCATGTTATTTACTTACTATGCAGCAATAGCATATTTTGATTCTCGTTATTATACAGATTCACCATTCTTAACGTCTTTTTTTTCTCTGTCCCCTTACAGATATTGAAGAATACTACTGTGAGTCGGAGAGGATCAAGTAATAGCGCCAATGGGGAATGTCCGTAAACTAAGAAACCAAAGTGAATTAAAAATGAGCAAACATACCCAATAAGATCTGTAGCACTGAGATTTTTCTAATGTCAAATTGATCGAGTCCTCAAATTGCTGTGAAAACAAAATGGAAGTAAAAAAACTAGTAATTGATGATGATGTATGAATTCCTATCACAGTATAGGATTATGTTGTAATTCTACTATCGTTAGTAATGTTATTATTGTTAAGGTGAACTTATGAACTTACACTCTTGGTTCATAAACGCCAATTCTCAAATTAAATACTAAATGCTCCAACAAATTGCTTTGTTTGATAGAAGCAAACTTGTTTTTCTAATCATATAAGTAGAGCTGGGGTTATGAACTTGTACTAAACAGTACGCAACTTTAGAAATTACAAAAATTATATTGTCTCTCCTTGCTATGCACCAGCCAGCTGTATCTAGCCCAAAACTACAGCTCTCTGCACTTGCAACCACAGAAAAACTATCTGCTTCGGACAAATTCTCATAAACTTTCATCATAATCTCTAAATCATTAGCTTCGATCAGAACTGGGAGGTTGATCTCATCGTGTACTCAGCAACGAGCTTGGCAAATAGGGATGACTTGTTCTCTAGCAGCCGTGTTGGTGTATCGTGTTCTACAATGAGTCCTGTCAAGCGAAAAAAAAAAAAAATGATTTCAGATCACGTATCAGAACCTGATCAAGATAACTGAAGAATGAATATGTACTGACCGTTGTCTAGAAGCAAGACCATATCGCTGTCAAGAACCGACGTTATCCTGTGCGCAATTGTGATGACCGTCGCGTCTGAGAACTGCTGTCGTAGGGTTTTCTGGATTAGGCTGTCGGTGGCAGTGTCAACGGATGCAGTTGCTTCGTCAAGAACCAACACCTTGCTCTTCTTCAGAATTATCCTACCCAAACAGACAAGCTGACGCTGACCAACACTCCAGTTCTCGCCATTTTCAGTCACTGTGATTGACATTTTGACAGCCGTTTATAAAATTTTCCTACGAATTTCTAACCATGATCTCAACTGTACAGTGATCAAATACCCAATAAAACAAATTCGCAATTGATATAACAAAACTAAAGAACACAAGCAGCTGACCTGCAGAATCCAGCTTTAGTTCTTTCTTCCTAACTTCGTCTCCGAGCTGACAACAATCCAATGCCTGAAGTATAAAAAGTTTCTAGTTAGAGTAAACATCAAACAAATACTTCGTATACTACGTGTTCTACAAATGTATGTACCTCCCAGATTTGATCATCTGTGTATTCTTCAAGAGGATCAAGATTGCTACGAACAGTTCCTTCAAACATGGTAGGGTCTTGGGGGATGATGCTTAATCTGGACCTTAGATCATGCAGTCCGATGGTTGTGATGTCAATGCCATCTACGAGTATCTGGCCAACGGTGGGATCAACAATGCGGAAGAGAGCTTGAATCAAGGTTGATTTCCCACTGCCTGTTCTCCCCACAATCCCAGTTTTCATACCTCCCGGAAAGTTGCAGGTCAGGCCCTTCAATACGAAGGGCATGTGTGGCGCGTAGCGAACCTACAGTGGTATTAAACAATCCACAGAAGGAGGCATTCAGTCCGAAGGAAAAACGTATATATATGCATCGTTTATTTCATGAAATTGAAGGTGGTAATGATTATTGATACTGAACCTGCATTTTTAACATGTTTTATTGTTATGCAGAGGCAGTTCAACACCATTTTTTTCTAATTGGTTAGGGCTATATAGACACCCTACAGCACTATTTTCCAAATACACTTGATGAATCTTTCTTCACATTTTTACAATGATGTGCAAGTGATAACATACTAAATATATGTATTCTACTCCAAAGCTCTTAGTTAAGGACATTGTTGGAATTTTTGATCTTAAATATGTGGCAATCATGCCAAACCAATACGATGTCTATGACGGACAAGCTGATCTGACAAAGATACAACGAGAAATCTCAGAAAGGTGTCACTACAAAGGTGTAGAGCTCTTAATGAGCTTCGTAACGATACTAAGGTCAGCTAAAATGTAGTTCGGACATGAAAGTTATGATGGCTCAAAATAGAGTAGCAGTAAAAACTGATGAATATCTATGATTATTACCTGAAGGTCATGAAGTTCAACTTCTCCCATCGACGGCCAGTTGCTACTTGGTCTATTCTCCTCAATAGTAAGAGGAGGCTCGCTAGGAATGGACGTATATTGCAGTATCCTCTCTACCGATATGACTTTATTTTCAAGATTGCAGAGAGTCCATATGACCGAGGCTTGTAGCATATTGAGATTAAGCCCGTATGTCACTGCAAGCCCCGCCATGGCTGAAACGGGAAGAAGCATATCAATCATACCAATAAAAGTTATTACAATGAGTTGTAGGCAAAGAAAATTGATAAGGACACTACAATGTTACCAGGATCGATAAACCCTTTTGGCACCGAAATCAAGAATATCAACGAGAAAGCAAACGTGATGGATGAGAGCATATCTAGACGGAAACAGAGCCACTCCCTTGCACCGGCGTTATAAAACTTGGGTCGAGAGTACTCATCAGATAGACGAAAATTTGTGTCTACGAATCTGGATTCTTGGCTGAAACTCCTTATTGTCGTCACTCCTGAAATCGATTCAGCAAAATGCTGTATGATTGGAGCATTGCACACCCCAACCAACCTTGCTAGTTCCCGTGCAGTATCTATGTAGTATCTCTGAAACAAGACCAGAACCTCATCAACAAAGAGGGATAACGTACTTGCTGGGATGTTTGGTATGAACGAAAATAAACCTGGGTCGAAGAGCGATACCTGATACCAAATGCAGATGGCAATCACAGGAACAAAGAGGACGAAGACCTGCCATGCGACCTGTGACATGACTGCAATGATACCCAGGAGCTGAATGACCGAAAAAGCAAATGTTCCAATCTGTGGAGCAAAATTCGTATCTACTTCACTTTGATCGGTTGATGCCTGCAGATGTAGATGCACTCCAAGTCACACAAGTAACTAAACAAATCAGTTGCTTTCAAAAAGGGTGACGGGGCTTTGCTTACTCTATTCAAGATGCGACCACTAGGGGTGGAGTCGAAGAAGGACATGGGCGCACGGAAGATGGAGGCGTGCATCTTGTTGAACAGAATCATCGCAGTCTTGTATCCAGCTGCTACGAGAAGCAAAGCTCTTGCGAGGATACAAAGAGAGCTCGCAAGGGCTAATGCCACATAGATGTAGATGAGCGTGGATCCATTTACAGGAGGTTGCACCTCTTTCGACACAGGAGCTGCCCAAGCCATCCAGTAATTGCTACCGATCTGCAGGGCTTGAAACAGTATTTGGGACAGCAATATTAGCGGTACAAGAACACCTTTATATGCCGTTGTCATGTATCTCCAGTAGACCCAGAACCCGACTCTGCCTTTCTCTCTCTCTTCTTCCTGAACGAGCTGACCCTTCTGCATAACAACCTCGTCGACTTCACCATTTTGTTCAGATTTCTTGTCCTCTTTACCAGGTGCCTGTTGACTGGAACAGTCTTCAGCGATGCTACTTGAATCGCCATTAGCAAGATCTATGGAACCAAGCGCTTCCAACGCGTCTTTGTGAGCGCCAACAAGTTCCATGAAGTCGGTCCCAGAAGTAAGTATGTCATCATATTTGCCTGCTTGCATAATTCCTCCATCTCTCATAACCTTCAAAAAAGTTGATTTTTTTTTTTTCCGGTTATATCCGAGAAACATATGGTAAAGTTTCATTCAAGTAGAAAAATTACTTACAAGAATAAGGTCGGCCGAAGGAAGAAACTCCACCTGATGGGTAACATAGATGACTGTTTTTGATGCTAGAAGCCTCAGCAGGCATTCCTGCAATACAATGGATCAAAAGTTGAGAAAAATGAGACATTTTGATCTGTAGAATCGACAATGATTTCAGTTAACAAAATTGAGATTACTAACTGAAGAAAAATATGCTGCAGTGATGAAATTTTTATTGTACAAAGAATTGATTGTTACCTTAAAGAGGTGAGACCCTGTATGGGCGTCTACTGCGCTAAAGGGATCATCAAAGAGGAAAATATCGGCATCTTGGTACAAAGCACGCGCAATCTGGATCCGCTGCTTCTGCCCTCCACTCAGGTTGATGCCTCTTTCGCCGATCACTGTCTGGTCCCCAAATGGAAGGATCTCCAAGTCCTTCTTCAACGAGCATGCCTCAAGGATGTTGTCGTACTTGTCTGAGTCCATTTCCTTACCAAAGAGTATGGTGTCTCGAATCTTTCCACTTTGTATCCAGGGTGATTGAGCAACATATGCCGTAGTACCACACAATTTGACGGTTCCAGATAACTTGGGCATTTCACCTAATACGCAAGAGAGCAAGCTTGATTTACCAGAACCAACAGTCCCGCAAACTGCAACCCTCATTCCTTGAAACACTTGGAAATTCAAGTCTCTCAATGTTGGAACTTCTGAAGAAGGATCCCAAGAAAAAGTCCCCTCGCTCACTTCGACGGCAACTTCTGAGCTACCCTTAGGATGCCTCTGCACCACATCGGCAGGCAAATCCTCTAGGCTTAGGAACGAAGATATTCTGTCGAGGGAGACCTTTGTCTGAATCACCATCGAAATTGTATCGGGGAGACTGTAAATGGGCTCTTGCAGCACCCTGAAAGTAGCGAGTGCTGATAGAACCTTCCCTGATTCTAATGGTATCCCCATGAGCATGCAAGCTCCGAACGTGACCACTGCCACGAAAGTAGGAGAACCCCAGAACGCAAACGTTATCATGGCTGCTGTGTAAACATACTTCTTCAACCAAAATGCCTCTTTCTTCCTCAACTCGGATATCCTGGCCAAGAACTTCATTTCCCAGGCTTGCAGCTTGAGAATCCTCATGTTCCTTAAAATCTCCGAAGTAGTCTTCATCCTCGTATCCTTTGCCTCCATCATCTCCTTCTGGTACTTCTCTTGCAAACACCCCAAGGGAAAGTTGGCCAGCATAATAATCACGGTGGCTGCTAAAGCAGCCAACGAAGCAAGGCCTAAGCTAGCATACAATATGGCTAGAGCTAGTCCAACCTGAATCACAACCATCCATAGATCATGCAGGTACCAACTGAACAGCCCAATTCTATTGGCATCAACGCTCATCAAATTAATGATCTCTCCGCTAGTACGGCCCTGCTTCGAGTGGCTAGAAAGAGTAAGCCCCTTCTGGTAGATCATCGCAACCAGTGATGACCTGAGTCTGATCCCCGCTTGCTGCAGCCTGAAAAACCAATGCCTCTGCGAGAGGCACTCAAAAAGCTTCGCCACAATGAAGGCCACAACCAAGATATACCCTTCATTCTCGAACATCTTATTGCCATTAAGGTACTGAACAAAAAAATCAATAAGGTAGGGGCCAACATAAGTAGCAATGGTGTAGACAAGGGCATAGATAGCGGTCAACAACACTTGATCCCATATCGAGAACGCCAATGCCTTCGTCAGCTTCAACGTAGTTATCCTCCTATCGCCGCCCACCACGTACGACTCGAGCTTGTTCTTAAAGATGGGATAAACACCATAGATGCTGTCACTACGAGCCAGCTCCGGGACATCCTCAAGGTCTAGAGTCTTCTTATGGCCAACAGAGAGCAAAGGGCCCAACCAAGAGAAAGTGAGCAAGCTGAAGAATCCAGCATTCTCAAAGATGGACACTCTCTGATTCCTACTCCTACCAACACCATTCAAGAGAGGCTCTTGAAGAGGAGCCCCCTCGCAATCACTCTTCTGCCCAAAAATCGCGGCGAAATTGAGAACCAAAGCACCAGCAACAGACCCAAAATCAAGAACCCACAAATGGGTCCTCATAATTCCAAGATTCCTATACCAAACAAAGTCGACGACAAGGAAATAACAGGACACGACCAAGAACAAACCCCACCATATCCTAAGAAAGCTAGGAAATTTCTCATCCCTCGCGCAATCAAACACAAAACCCAAGTAGCAGGTGATTGCAACCCACACAATGGCTCTAGAACCCAAATCCAAAACTGTTGCAATGTTCTCAACAGACCAAACTCCATCAAAACACCAAAAATAGAAATAAATTGATAAAACCAAATAGAATAGGGCCAAACTGAAGGACGTGAAAAGGGTTGTTTTGTAGTATAAAAACCTGTTGTTTTCCAACCTCTCCTTCGAGTTTGCAAGATTGGGCCTCTTGCGGAGAGAGAGGAGAGAGAGGACGAGGAGGAGCAAGAGGTGGATGGAAACAGAGAACCCATGACCAAAAATGGGTTTTAATGGGAACCCATTCGAATCTGCATGCATTAGGAATTGATACTGCGTATCAGAGAGAGATGATCCTTGGAGAAAACCCATGAACTAGGTCTCTGAAAATTGTCAAGATTAGACCTTTTCTTTGATGAAAAAGATGGGTTTTCTCACTTGTGTTTTCGATATTTTAACGGGGAAGATAGTGGGATCTTTATAGGAGAGAGAATGGGGTGCGTGTGCGGTGAGTGAGAGAGAGAGATAGAGAGAGCGGGAGGAGAGTCAAAGGCGGCTCCTTGGAGAGCAAGGAGAGATGAAGAGAACTTGGAGAGAGGAGCTCAACCCTCAAACAAAGAAAGTCCCAAGCTTTTTTGTTTCCCACTTGTCTTGAGAGTGATGACGACTTGGGCTCGGACTGGACCCACTTGGGCTAATTTGAGGTGCAATTAGAGGTTAATATATGATTAGCAACAAAAAAAAAAAAAAGTTTTATATTCAATTTTAGTAAAAAGGAGATTTTTTTTTTTTTTTTTTATATTGGTTATCCTAAGGAATAGGAAGATTTTGATTGGCTTTTAAACTTTCTCCCGTGTTATTTGCTAACAAAAAAAAATATATCTTTCCAAAATCTTGTTTACGATTCAAAATGTTTGGAGCTTTTTCCTCGAAATCATCAAAATTGTTGTGTCATGAGGCCATTGGCTTAGTTTAAGGTCAAATTAGTTAGACTAAAGAGATTAATTAACAAAAAATAATTTGATAATTAATTATTTAATGGAGATATTAACATTGGCCTTTCCAGTTTCTCCATTTTTATTTGTGAAAAATTATTTCAAACTTTTATTTATTTGTTTTTTCCCCATTTTAAATTAAAATTAATTTTTTTATTTTTTAAGTTAAAATTTTAAAAATAACAAATAAAATACTCAGTTTTAGATCCGCTCATTCTCTTTCCTAAAGTTTGAAGATCTGAAACTAATATTAAAAAAAAAAAAAATTAGTTTTGTGATATATTGTAATATACTTTTTTAATAATATTCTAAGCGTAACTCACAACGAAATAACAATTAACAACGAATAAATGCTCTAAATTCTTCTCCATTAACATTAAAATTTTATGTTACAAGAGTTCTAATCATTTGATGACACCTTTTAATTCTTTTCTAGAATAATTAAATTACATTCATTATATGCTTTTATAGCTTCATGTAAATAAATAACTCTGTTTCCTAATATTTTAATTTTTAATTAATCTATTCTTGCAATTTAGATTATTTTTAATTATTCTTTTTCAATATATATAATTGTTCAATTCATGCTTATATTATTTTGAAATTTTTCCTCCATTTATTTTGAGAAGCAGACATACAAAAATGGAAAAAAATATATAATTTTTATATAAAAGAAAATTATAATCAAGACGAAAAACTTACATACCGAGCATTAAAAGAGAGTCATTATATATAAATTTTTGGGAATTGTTGGAGTTTGTAATAGGGATCGATTGAGAAAATAGTGTAGAGGTGTTAATAGATAATTAAAAAGATTTTAAATTTGTAGTGAACAAATTCATAAATAAGCTTTAGAGTTGCTTTTTAATACGGATAGTTTTGTTATTTTAAAATTTGACCTAATTTTTCTCATTTGGTCTCGTTAATTGCATACGAGTATCATGATTTTTGTTTAATAGAAACTTGGGGGTTTACTTATTTATAATTTTGCTATGAAAATCGCTTATATTGTGAATAGTTTTTTTTTGACTTGGTGATGAGGAACTTGAAATTCTATATGAGGGTTTTCGTTAAAAAAGAAAAAAAAAATGAAGAGAAACATCATTTTGAGGGGGACAAAATGATATGTAGTAAAAGAGTTTTATTATTTGATCATTCAAAAATTGTAGAACTTTACTTCGCGTCTAAGTAGCTCTGTAAGAGCGACAACTTTAATTTTCAAGAAAAATTGAAATTTTTCCTAAAAGAGATTCTCAAAACTAAATTTCCAAGAAAAATATTTTTATAAATTCCAAGCGTTTGAATTACTACTTGCAAAAAGACCACAATCTTTATCTGTCGGAAGAGAATAATATCATTAATCTTGACGTTTTTATTCTATCATTATACATTATATCCTTCTAGAACTTCAATGTTAGATTAGATGTACTATTGGTGATCTCCTACAAGCAAACAAATAGTCTCTAATAATTAAAAAATAAATAAATAAACGAATATACCTACTCTAGCATGTTTCATTATATGTCATTTTCAGAGTTTTAAAAGGTATATTTTCGTATTATTTTTCTTAAGGTTATGTTTGAACTAGAGATTTGGTCGGTACTATGTGTTGTCTTGTGTTTTGATTGAACTAATGAGCAATATAATAGAGACTTTGGTGGTATTTGTACATTTATCTTTCAAAAATTTCTTTATTGTTTTTTTTTTTAATTGAAAAGGCCACTTTATTGTTGATGTAACTAGTAGTGACATAAGACTTGGACTCTTTTGGAATTCTGCGAGTGATAAAACTATATTAAAACAAAATTGGTGGGTGCGTGGTGAGTTGGGGTGGCGACAAAGCTAGCTCCTTGGAGAGCAAGGCAAAGCCCCATGAAAATGACAACTCCAAGTGGAAAATTCTAAAAATAATTGGAGCTTTCGAAGAAGAAGAGTAGCCCTACTGTATGAGCACAATGAACAGCAGCGAAACCCTTGCAATAGTGATGATCAGGACTTTAATGTCTCTCTCAATTTTGACAAAGCCAAAAGACAAATTTTAAAAGAAAAATGACAAAAATATAAACTCTGCAAAATTTTGAATTTTCTCATTTAACATGTAGAACTTGGAGATTTTCTTTACTACACAAAACATGAGTTGCTAGTGTTTCAGTAATTGATTAATATGAAAATCGAATAAAGAATTAAACTGTAAAGAGAAATAAGAGAGATGATGGAGAATATAGGAAAATTTATGTGGTTCCATAACGTGCCTATGTTCACGGAAAAGGAACCTCTTTTGTACTATATTCATCGGTTAGAATTATTAACGCTACTATAATATGGTGTTCTATATGTAATTATATAAATATGCATTTTGTAGACGTACGTACCATACCACAGTGAGTTATGATCCTTGCACCCCAAGCGTTGTAGCTCGTATCACATGTAAAGACTAGTTGAGATCATTTCTGGACATTGGGCCTTAGGCCCTTCGATCCTACTCCATAGTGTTCGCCAAACCTTTCTATATAAAAGAAACCCAACATGAATGTAAGTAATTTAGATATGTATATAAATATATATTAAAATATGTATACACACACTACAAGAATATTTGGGATTTAGAAAATTCTCAATGATCTTGGAAAGTAGCAATGAATTGCATAATATAATATAGGGTTAATTACAGTCAGACCGCCTGTAGTATTGGAGGTATGTAACTTAACACCCCTGAAATTTGAAACTCTCAAAAAATCATATGGACTGTTAACACTATTAGTGAGAGTCAGTTATTTTCATTCTATTTTTTTATTAAAGTGCACTCTTGTCGCTCAAATTCCTATTCTATTCTCATCCCTCCATTTAACCAGCACACTCCCTCTCTCTCTCTCCCTCTCCATCCCTCGAGAGGGAGAGAGAGAGAGGAGAGAGATAGAGGGAGTGTGCTGGTTAAAGGGAGGGATGATGGTAGAATATGAATTTTAGGGACAAGAGTGCACTTTAATAATAATAAAAAAGAGAATGAAAATAACTAACTCTCACTAACAGTGTTAACAATCCAGATGGTTTTTTGAGAGTTTCAAACTTCAAGGGTGTTAAATTACACACTCCCATTCCAATAGTACATGGGATCTGACTATAATTAACCTATAATATATGTGTATATATTGATTGTGATGATTGTAGTTAATTGTATCAATTAAATAATAGTAGATGCCATAAATAGAGAAAAACAAAAATAAGTAAAAATGAAAATATATAAGACAGACTGCAATACCTTAGAATATTCGAAGATGAGTTTTGTCTCACGCAGAATTTTAAGAAATAAAATAGCGTAAAAATTCAAGTCAATCCACAGCACTCGGAATCTTATTTTGTGGAAACTGGGGAAACAATGATCCACAAAAAAATCTTGTCTCTTTTCTCACATACTGTAATTTTTTAAATTATTATTAATAATATTTAACTATTATTTATTGGGTTGCTAAAAAATTCGGTACTCAGATCTAGACTCGGATCTTATCTGTTCATAAATGGATAGTTCGGGAACCAAAATATTGGATCCATTTATAATAATTAATATCTTTTGATTCTCTTTTCTCATTGACCGTAATTTTTATATGTCTATGTATTAACGGTTGGGAAAGCATAAATAAAAATTCAAATAGAAAATTAGAGTTTATTAAGATTAAAGAAGATAAATCTATAAAAAAAAAAACCGAAACTTTAGATAGAGAATAGATCAAAACAGATAATACCAAAGTTTTACATTGTTCGGAGCAAGTTCTACATCCACATCCACAGGTCGAATTAAACTTCACTATGATGATATTTACAAATTTTAGATCTTTAAAATCTCTCAAAGTTACAAGTTACTCTCTCAAGTACAAGAAAGTTACAAAAATCTTAAAACGGTTTGCAAAAAATATCTTCACTGACTGAAACTCTAGCGAAACTCCCTTATCTAGATTAGGATCGATAGAACCACAACCCTAAATCAAATAGAACTTGATTAGTCCAATCTGAGTTCAGAATCATCTTAAAAATGCAAATAGCGCATTGTGCCATCATTGACAAGCATCTGTCATCGATGGCCAACTTGCGTGGCCACCATCGTTAGTTAGTGCACGTCATTATAGGCCCATTGGTGGCAGTGGTGCGATGGCATCATCAATTACGCTAGTTCGATAGTTCCTTATTGTCATTATTGAAATTGAGCAAAAACTTAACATTAACTTATACTCATTTAGGATGCTACAAAACTTCGATAATAAGATCTAGACTCAGACTCTATCTTTCATAAAATGAATAATTTATGAACCAAAATGTTGGATCCATATATAAAAATTCATTATTATTGCTGTGTATCTTCAATTCCTAATTTTACATGAATTATGGTTTAAATTATGCATAGATGGCGAGAAGAATTTTACTTTCCCACATAATATTATTGATAAGAACAAAGATTTTAGATAGCTTTTAACTTGAGATATCTTTGCCTTTTTCTCTCTATTTATTAGACATACATGTTGCAAGTGTGACTCACACACACATACATTAAGAGGACCAATAGGAGGACGATAGTTCAGATGTATGAGTTGTCTCTTATTGACCTATTTATAGTCTGTACATGTGAGTCACGTACCTGAACCGTACTTTATAGTAAATAACACATTTTTTTTTTCTTATTGGAGCATTTATGGACATTTTTCCTAAACAAGGATCTCGTGTACTGGTTATTAGTCTAGTTGGGCTTCCAACAAATTGGGCAAGGCCCAAAAGGAAAGCCCAGATGCCACATCCATACAAGTAATGATACCTTGCCATAAATTTATCAAATTTAGCTAAAGATATATAAATAACTATGTAGAGTAAAAATTAATGATAAACAAAGAGCTCACAATTCTTGTCCTAGGGAATCATATTTATCTTGATTGGAGGTAAACTAAAACTTTGTCAATTTAAATTCCAAAATTCAGTATACTAGATTGCCCTCTATGACCGCTCCTCTCCTTAAAGGTTCGGGAAATTCTAAATGCGCACCATACTTTCCTTAGTGAGCTTCAATTTCGTAGTGAGCACATGTTTTCGAAGCCTGGTCTTTTTTTTTTCTTAGTGAGCACCACCCAATTTCAATTTTTGCTCCCATAACCACCCAGCGAACCCAACCCCTCTTTCTCTTTTAACTTTCCAGAAATCCTCCCGCTCTGTAACTCTTTCTCGCTTCAAATTCTCTTCCTCTGGCCTGAGTTCCGCCCTCCTCGTCGCTTCGCCCGTAAAGTTCTAGTCGATGACCACATATTAGGGTTGAATATTATAATCCGCTCCGATCACTCTGTCTGACTCTGATCGGAATCGGTCGGAGTTCGGTTGAAGTTCGTGGAGGAGAATGGTTAGAGCTGTATGAGTGAAAAATGACCGCCAGAGGCGGTTGGAACACTGTTGGAGGCAGTCGGAGATGGTCGGATTCCGGTGAGTATCTTCTCCTCTCTCTCTCCCGCTCTGGCTACCCTCCTTTCCCTCTTCTCTCCCCTCCCGCTCCCTTACCTCTCTCTCTCTCTCTCACTCCAAATTTCTCTCTCCCCAAATGTCTCTCTCCCTCTCTCCCCATATCTCTCTAAGATCTCTCTCCATATCTCTCTAAGATATCTCTCTCTCTCTCTCTCTCTCTCTCTCTCTCTCTCTCTCTCTCCCCCCACTCCCCCTCCCTATCCTCATCTATCTCTCTCAAGTCTTTCTCCTCCCTCCTTCCCTCCCTCCCTCCCTCTCTCTCTCTCTCTCTCTCTCTCTCTCTCTCTCTCTTCCCTCTAAAAATATGCTCCGACCGTCTTCGTCGGTATCCAACAGAATTCAACCTATCCGGCGTTGGTCGGAGTTCGATCGGATTCCATCGAGTAAGGCAATCAGAGTCTCACCTCCTCATTTTCATCGGAATCGGTCGGAATCCTCCGACCTCCATTCGACCGATTGTTCACCCCTACCCCTCATGGCCAAAGAGACAGTAGAGGGAATGATGCTTACTAAGAAAAGAAATAAGGGTTTTTTTAATCCAAAAAATTTAGGATAAACTTATAAGTATTTTTATGTGACGTCATGGTGCTTAGTAAGAAAAGTATGATGCGCATTTAGAATTTCCCTAACGGTGCTCATCCATTGCAATATGACTATTGTCTTGCTCCCTCTTGTTATTCAACCCAAGAAATTACCATTCATCTTCTCTTACAGTTTCATATCATCCCGACATATGTGACAATACTTCCTCAAAATTTTCCATCTCCATCACTTCCCACTGACCATCACAACCCTATGACACAAACGAGATTGGCAGCATGTGTTAACTCGCATCTCTAATGCTTGGAACAATATATTAGGGATGTAAACGGAGCAGCTACATAGTAGATATTGGTTTTTTTTTTTTTTTTTTTTTTTTCATATTTGTATTTATTTATTCTTCCCTGTACAAATACTACTACATATATTGCTCGGATATTAAACTTACCATCCATATCTTGCAATGTTGAATATGAACTCAAACAGGATCTAGATGCTAAGAAGATATTATTAATTATGATTATAGTCTTGAATAAAAATTGATCAAATTCTCAATAATTATGTCTTCACATAATTAAATCAACTTTATTTCTATATAATATCATTATTAGTCTTGTGTATTTGGATGTTATTCGAATATTTGGATATCTATTCAAAATATTCTATTATCTCCAATATTCTCAATTTTCTTATATATATTTGTACCATACAATTCAATTTAAATTGAGATCAAGAGTTTTCAGGGGGGGAAGTATGATTGAAAAGATTTCGTTGAAGGGAAACTCCATATATAAAAATCATCAAAAACCACTGGACGAGACAGTAGCCTCGCATCAAGAGTGAAATATGAGGCTAATCAATAGCATTATGCAGCGGCCATAACGTTAGGCTAATGATAGCACCAAATGAAATTCAAAATGTGAGGCTAATCAGTAACCTCGCGTCACAACTATTTCAGTTGAATTAAAATTGTTTCAGATTTGCAATTTGATCAGTTTGGTAAAAAAAAAAAAAAAAAAGAAAGTTATCCCATTATATTTAACCACGGGTAACTATTTACACCAAACTCCATTTTTTAACAAGAAATTTCAATTTTTCCCCTGTGGAAGTGGTTATTAGCACAATATATAGCCACTGATATCATAGATATATAACAATATTCCAGATTATCAAACAAGCTTAAAGCTGAATGCAGGGCAAAAACTAAACAACCCACATCATGCTACTCTTCTGCAAACACACTCTTTGAGAGGAAAATAATGAAAAAAGTAAATATTCCAAAGAGTGTTGCAGTTTTGTAATTCTGAGCAAAATACATACATTAGCTTTAAAAAAAAAAAAAATTGCTCCATGACGTTATGAGATTCTCCTCATCATTCAGAGTGACTATAATGAAAGACAATTCATAATTATAATCTCCTGAGCTCATGGATTGCCCACAAAAATACTAAACCAACTTCTTGTACTTGAAAGTAAATAAATTTAAAGGTGAAAAATCCTAGAGAAATGATAAGCTCACTACTCCTTTAAATTGAAATTGTAATCATAACTTGCTGATCATAAAGATTGTTGTCATATTGTTTTTTTCCTTCTTGAGAAAAGACGGTGGGTATAGCTTCCCGTATTTTATTAATTAGAATTTAATTAAACAAAATAGAGTATAGTAATATATATAAACATTCCTTGAGAGTGGACATCTATTACATAAAATATAGGGTAATGAAGTAAAAAAATCAGCACAGACTTAAGGTTCCATAAGCTCCAGCCCTGTTATTCATATATGTGGAGATCCTTACTTCTCTGCCAGCTGATTGCTCAAGCTATCTTGGTTCGTATGTGTCCTGACTTGCCTCCTCAGTTGCTTGTCATATTGAAGCCAAGTTACCAATTTGATCACAGTCAGATTCATACACCTAGTATGATATCGCCAAATTTCAATGACCTGCACAATGAATCTCGTGAAATAATGTAATCTTGGATATTTTTATTTTAACGATAAACAGTGAGAACTTAGCCTCCCCTTCCCCCTGCGTTTCATTAAAGCAATACCATGTACTTTTGATAGATATTAGAATCCATGGACATAAAATAAATAATAACTTATAAGAGAAGAAAGTCGATCGAGAATGTGAAGGATGCCCCCATGGAGTATGATTCTGATTAAACTCTAACCTTTTTCTTTTTCAAAGAACCCGATCTCTGCTTAAGAACCAAGTTATTACTTTGCTTTAACTTTACCTAAAGGAGGTTGATTTATGAGAGGTTCCTGTTTAAAGAACCAAGTTATTGTTTTGCTTTAACTTTACTTGATTTATGAGGCAAAGAGATTCTTCTTAGTCCCACTCTATATATAAATTTGAGCTTATTGTCTGCATGGATGCATATTGAGCTCCCACATACTTACTGCAGGCTGTCATGGATATTATTAGTTCCGTTATGGGTTCCATTGCATCACTTGTGGTGGCTCCAATCGTGAAGCATATCAAATATGTGTTCAAAGTTGAATCAAACATGAGAGATCTGAGGAAGGCTGCGGTCAATTTGGAGCTCACCAAGAACGAAGTTCAAGGGAAGATCACACGCGCGACTGAAGCAAGAGACGATGAGGTTCCAACTGAGAGAGTGAAGAAGTGGCTGGACGAGGTAGGTTGCCCTAGTTTTATATGTGAAAACTCATTTAAAATATGTGATTATGGGTTGCACTATCATTTATTAAAAAAAAACACAACTCTTGCAATATCATTTATTAAAAAAAAACACAACTTTTTACGAGTTTGATTCGGCACGCTTAAGTTAGGAAGGTTCATTGGCGAGAGCTAACTCAGTATGAGATGAGCTGATTTCATTAATCAAGATTATCTATTCCTGTCAAAATTTTCTTTGTCGAGAATCTTATTTCTGAATACTTCCAATAAAATTTTAGAGTATGGAATAACTATTCCTATTAAATTTCGTTTGTCGGGAAAATAATATTCTTGAAAAGAATTTTCATTCATGGCTAAGAGATAATTTTGTCTAGACTACTATTAGCGATAAAATATTTTCTTTGGAAATATAATTTTTGATGAATTTTTAATTCCCAACCTATATCAATTAACTGTAAAAATTTTTTTTCGTAATTATAAAATATTTTAACAGTTCTATTTATTTTTAAATAATTTCGATGGAGGATATCATATTTTAAGATTTTATTGCTCTTTGAACATCAGAAAAAACTCATTGAAATACCTACACAATAAAAATTCCAAACATGAATTTATGCAACTTGTTTCTGAATTAATAAAGTATTTATGTACTAAAACAAGTACTCATATATTAACATTCCAATAAGAAAAGAACTAATGAATCACCATCACTAATTTAATATCCAAATCCAAAATAATTTGCTAACAAAAATCTATACTATATCCAAATACTAAATCCAAGTCTTAAACGTAACCTAATAGCATATGAAATATTAAAAAATCTTCATCCAAGATCAACTAGCATCATCCTTTGCCTTTGCCTATGACATTCTACCTCAAAATTTTCAACTTCATTTAGACAATCAACATCCTATAAAATACATAGAATGAAAATAAGTTATAAATGAACAAGTAATGGTGAAATTATAATGAATATAAATGACAATAATAATATGCTCTAAACAATTAATGGAAGTTTTCATAAATTTTTACCAGTTTTAGAAAAGTTCGTTTAAATTTCTCACGCATCTTAAGAGTTAGAGTAGTAAATAGAAACGCTCTCATTTGGCTGATGACTATTTATGCATAAATCAAATTATTTTAATAATAAATATTATAAAAATATAAGTTAAACTTTTCTCTCCTTTCTTTTTATACAATTTATTAATGACTATACTCTAGAAAATTCTTTAGCCATACTGTTGAATAGCTTGTCTTGTATGATTAAGCTTTTAGAGTGTATACATATTTTCACTTAATTAATTAAGCAAACTAGTTATGTTACTTTATCTACCTAATTTAAAAATGACCACAAATAACTATAGAAAGAATTTACCAATGATATAAAAACTTGTTATATCCACTCTTCCATAAACTTGATATGTCTTCATTTAAGAATACAAGAAAATGATTTCTGAAAATATTAGGGCATTTGAATATAAATAATGAAATGTGAATCTTTTTAACAAACTACTTAGATTAATTCTCAAGAATCTAAAAATAAATCGAACCTATAAATTTACTTATAGATGACTAAGAGCACACTTGATAGTAACAATTTCTAGCGTAAAAAGATTTGCCAGTTCACTTGAAATAATATTCAACAAAACTATTTGGTCAATGATTTTTGTGTTAAAATATTTTTATAAATCCAAATTACTGAAATATTTTATAAATATATATGGAAAAATAATTTTTGCCTTGAATTTTTCACTACAGTCTAATCCTACCTAGATTCTAAGTGAAGTTTCACATAGTAGCAATAAATGATTGTGCTTGGAGAGAATGTACCAAAAAGAACAATTAAAAGAGAGAGAATAAGAGATTTATTGTGTTTCACTAAAAAAATAAATATAATAGAGAATAGAATTGGTTATTTTATAAATAAAAATAAAAAGTATTAATTTGTTAAATTTAACGCATCCACAACTAAAAGAATATTTGGTTTCCTTTCTTTTTCTAACAACTAAAAAGAAAAATATCTTTCTAAACTAAACTACACAAAATATGAAGAGAATGAAAATAAAAAAGGAGAATAATTAATTATAGTGGTGGATTGACTACGATGTAATTTATTGAACTTAAAATCAAAATACCTCACATAAAAAAAAAATTATCACTAAATACTACAAGTAAAGGATCTACAAAAATCATAATACATAATTTCTAGTGCATGTAGCAGTATATGTGAACTACTTCATGAGGATTAATTGTTTTTCTTTTAAAAAGGTTTATTGGTTTATGTTATTGTTACTAGATAGAAAGGTAAAATTAATATTTGAGTATAATCATGAGTTTTTTTCAGGGATGATAATGGGTGATTCCACGGGCTAATTTTTGGCCCAACCTATTTAAAATTTTGAATTAAAAAAAGAATTTTTATTTTTCTAATTCAAAATTTTGAATAGAATGGATCCTGCCTATTCTCATTCCTAATTGTTTTAAGTCAAGAAATTTTGGATCAAATTGCTTTTTCTTTTAATTCTAATGAGCTATTAATTTGGAATATTGCTTTTCTTTAATTTGAAAGCACAGAGTATGAGTTTTTTTTTGTTGCCTCTAATTGTTGGATTCTTTCATTTATGACTTTTGAATTGGTTGTATCAAATAATTATTATCATACTGTCAATTGTGGTTATAATTTTATTATCTTTGTTCTTCGCAAAAATCATAAGAGCTCACAACTAGAAAAATTATCTTCTACAAAACTTGATGAGGAAAAGATAGAAAAAGAAATAAAAACCAATAAAAATTATTGATATATCACTGCACTTAACAAATGCGACTATAATAAAAATATTTAAGAAAATTAAATAGGATCAGAAATCCTAAATTGTTCCATCTATTAAAATAAAATCAAAATCTCAAACAATTCCAAAACAATATCAAATAGAGATGAGCAATAAGATCAGAAAATGATCGAGAGAAGTACACGAGAACTGTAGATTGGATTGGTCGCGATGAACTTCTCAATGTTGGTGTCAGTGGCGGGGCTTCTTCAACCGAGTTTTCAAGTAAGCGAGAAAAGAAAAAGGTGTTGAGATTGAGTTTTAAAAAAAAAAAGCTGTGTTGAAAAGTTAGGAATGCCTGAACAGAAAAAAAGCGGCAGTAAAAAACAATTTTTCTAGTTTCTAAAAAAATTAGCTAAATTCTTTTAAATAAAATAATTTTAATCTAATAAAATTTCAGCCATCCAAGTAAGTGAATCAAGATTAGATATAATTCTGTTAAGCATATTATCTAGATTGACTCAAAACAATCTCAATCATCTAAATATTTTGGTCAAGAGTAATTGTGCTTCTCTTAAGATTGCTCAAAATTTCTCAAAAATACTATATTTCTGAGAGAATATTAATGACTAATATTTTCTCTCTAGATTATATTATATTCTCAAGTAATTTTTTTTTTTGGAAAATAATTACTCAAGACTACTAAGTTTTCTACTAGTCACACACACGAAAACCCAGTGCAAACTTTGGGTGAGTTAGCTAGTGTAGATAATTTTGATGATGGAGCCATTTTAAGCTTTAAGATTAAAACTAAATGAAGATTTTTTAATTAAAAATAATTATTAGTTTTTCGATGGATTAACATTGTGAAAGAGAGGCTCTATGAGGAAGTTAGTTTTATATTTTGATCTGTCTTAGTAAGCAAATAAAAATAATAATTAAGAGTTATTAATCATTAAATATTTGATTACTCTTTCAGTTTATACTATAACTATTGAGAGTTTATTTTTTATACAATGAATATTATCAAAATTGAACTTTACACGAAGATAGAGGATGGATTTTTGACGGACTCTTTAATAGTTTTTATTGAAAATGAAATTGCTACAAAATTTAGCATAAAAGACCATCATATAAGATTTTGAGCGCCGTGTTCCTTCCTGATAGAGTACCACATAAAAATATTCAAAAATCTATTATTTTTTTGTTATGTTTCTCCTTATTTTTTGAATGAATTGTAGTATGATTTTATTAATATAAGTTGAAGTTAATTTTGTGACAAATTATAAAATATTTTTATTAATAAAGTTAAAGTTATTATTATTGGCTCTAAAACCCTAGTTCCTTCTCTGCTCTCTTCTATTGGTCCCCTTAAGTATGTATGGCCCACACACCTGAACCGAAGTCTTAACTTTTTTTTTTTTTTTTTTTTGTAATGAAACAAAAACATACCATGAGGAGAGATAGATGTGATGTAAAACAATAAGTTTCTTAACAAGCCTTCAATATAGAGTAGCATCATATTGTTCGCCGCAAAAGTTTTGCTTCCTCCCATTGAATACAACTTAGATTACAATGAAAGTGAATAAGATAAAAAGAGAACAAACGAGAGGATTTTATATTTCAATCTCTCTCTTTTACAATATAGTGTTGGATCTGTGGCGATGGGATCTGTCAAGCAGCTTCTTTGGACGATCGAACGTCAAACTCTTCTCTCTTGAAAATGGCGGCCGACTGTAGACGATCTTTTCTGATCTTTCACGAACTCAAGGCTCTATGCGTAACTTGAATTCTCCAAGAGGAAAAGATCTCAAATACCGAAAAGAAAACCCCTAGGGTTTCACCGAGAAGGTATTTATAGCCCCGAGTCAATACAAGAGTTTCTATCTAAATAGAATTCGCACTCATCAAGGATTCCAATCAAATATCTTAGTTTTGATTTAAATCTCTCGATTTAGAGTTCTGATTGGACTTAATTTGGGTATTTGGATAAGCCCAAATTATAATCTCAATCAATTTGAGATTCTGGTTATCTGCTCACGCGGAGCTAATCGCATCAAAACGCGGCGCTAAATAACCAGAATGCGGAGCTATCGATAGCTTCGCGTTTTAGTCAACGCGAGGCTAAAACTAGCCAGACGCGGAGCTACTGAGTTAGCTCCGCGTTCTGTTGTGGAAAATCCTATTTACTTAGAAATTTTCACTGCCAACACATATCATCATGCAAGTAATCTATTAGTTAAGTTATAAAAACATACCCAGAATGGAAAAACCAATGAGACTCATGACATGAGGATGTACAGATTCAAGAGTCAGATCTTAACCCCTCCTATTCAAATTTATGAATTAAAAAAAAAAAAATTTAATTCAAAATTTTGAACAAGACTGACCAAGGGCTGGCCTTTAAACCCGTTCATTCTCACTCCTAGATTACTCACTAATCACAAATTCATACTTAAGTTTATGTTCATCCATTTAATTTCTCTTTTAGTAAGGAAATTAAATCCTACCTACCATCTCCATCTGCCATTTAGTATCACCCACTCCTTAAATCTCTATCCTATCTTGTAGTTAGAATGTGAATGAATAAGTCCACGGGCTAATTTTTGGCATATCCTACTCAAAAGTCTGAATTAGAAAAATAAAAAATTTATTTTTAATTCAAAATTTTGAATATGACAGTCCAAAAAATTGACCCGTGAATGCACTCATTATCACTTGCACTTCTTTAATATATACAAGTAAGTACATATCAAACAACAATATTTCAACCATAACCAAATGGTTATCTAGACAAAACCCCACTATAGACTCATTAGTTTCCATTTTTCATGCCTAGAGAGGAGAAGACACTGTCAAACGACTGGCAAATGCCCAATTTGTGAATCAAAATAGATATACAGGCCCATCATGTTGGCTCCTCGATTTGACCACTCCATAATCCAAGATCATATAAACATTTTTTTCAGGCTAAACGGTGGACAAATGCCCTCCATATCCATTAATAAGATACTATAGAACTAAGTACACAAATATGGTCTTGAATCGACATAGTATCACCGGGACTGATGATATGTTTTTGCATCTGACATGCCTTAGGTCCAAATGACAGTTGATGAAGTGACCAAAATAGAAGAAGAGCATAAGCGATTGAAGATGTGCTTCGGT
This sequence comes from Dracaena cambodiana, assembly GCA_036321105.1. Taxonomy (NCBI): domain Eukaryota; kingdom Viridiplantae; phylum Streptophyta; class Magnoliopsida; order Asparagales; family Asparagaceae; genus Dracaena; species Dracaena cambodiana. The sequence continues at coordinate 42,443,056 of JAYEPQ010000013.1, forward strand.
GCCTGCCCGCTTAATTGTTGGTCTGGGTACAAAAGTAGCAAACAAGCAGCGGAAGTGACCACAGAAGTCAAGGATCTCCTCGACGAAGGAAATAAAATGGATGTCGTGACTAACAAAGTTGTTCGCCCACTACGGCCAATATCCGACAGTGCTCTTCCTCTGCCAACATCCGAGATCTTCTTAAGGGAAGCTATCGAATGCATGAAAGATGAAACAGTGGACATGATAGGCATATGGGGAATGGGAGGTGTGGGCAAGACCACCCTCATGAAGCGAATCAACAATCACCCCTATGTCAAATCAGCCGGGTACAACATTGTCATATGGGCCGTCGTTTCCCAAGAAGTTAGCATCGATCGGTTGCAGAGGGACATCGCTGCGAGGGTGGCGTTGGAATTTACGGAGCAGCAGAGTATAAGCGAAGAGTCGCAAGCTGAGGCCCTCCGTCACTATCTGAAAGGGAAAAACTTTTTGCTGTTGCTAGATGATATATGGAAGCCATTTAATCTCGACATACTGGGTATTCCCAGTCTTGATAGTAGCCACAACTCCAAGGTTGTATTCACGACTCGATCTGAGGCGGTGTGTGATCAGATGGTGGCCTTCCATCACCAAGCGAAATTGAAGAAGATCAAGGTGGAGTGCTTGAAACCGGAGGAAGCATGGGAGCTCTTCCTTGCAAACATTGGCGAGACGGTGCAGAGCATCATCAATTCCGATGGGAGGGTGCGTGAACGGGCACAGACAGTGGCGAACAAGTGTGCAGGCTTGCCGCTTGCCCTTGTCGTGATAGCTCGTGCCATGTCCAGCAACAAGACATGGTATGAGTGGGAGGATGCTGTCCATTCCATAAATGATCTTCGCCTACAAGAGCTCTTGGGTGAGGAGACCGATCCGTTGTATCCCGTCTTGAGAGTCAGCTACGACCGCTTGATGAATGATCAGATGAGAAAGTGTTTCTTGTGCTGTGCTCTGTGGCCAGAAGATTTCAACATTCCAAAAGAAGATCTTATCCGGTGTTGGTTGGGCATGGGTCTTATAGCCGACTTCCATAATATCGTGGATGCCTTCAACAAGGGGCACAGCATCATCGAGAGGCTGAAGGGAGCTGCCATACTAGAAGAGATCGAGATCGGGGAAAATTTCACAGGGCCTTATGTGAAGCTCCATGATTTAATTCGAGGCATGGCTCTGTGGATTGCATCTGAGAAGTGGATCGTCCGAGCCCGAGCAAAAATAAACACAGAAACAATACCAGAGGAAGAAAGGAGTAGAAAATGGAGAGAGGCTGAGGTAGTATCACTGATGTTTAGTAAGGTCGAAGGCTTGTCAGTTCAATTCCCCTACTGCCCCAACATCAAAGCCTTGGTCCTCCATGGGGCTGAAATCACCTGGCCTAGTGATGCTTATGTTTTCCTTCAAAACATTCCTATCCTTCAATATCTTGATCTGTCAGGCTACAGAGGGTATGTTTTCTACACCTCCAAACTGTTGTGCAATCTGAGCAGACGACTGGTCGGGCTGCAATGTCTTGATTTAAGCTATGCCTGCAAATTGGTGCTACCAAAAGAGTTGGTAAACCTATCGAAACTGAAACACTTGTTCATCAGACATGGATTGATACTTTCAATCCCTTGTGGGTTGATATCGGGGTTAGAGAAACTTGAGATACTAGATCTCAGCAACACTACATATTCAAAATGGGAAACTCCGGGCGAAGCAAGAATAGAGGAACTGGGATGTACAAATGCAGCAGGAGGTTTGAAAGGCATCGGACTCAGTCTTCACCATGATCATTTCTGGCTACTGCACAAGTACATTCATCGACATTTGCCACTTTGTGAGCTCAAAATAATGGGAGACAGGTTTACCTTGCCAACCCTTCTGCTATCAAAAGCTTTCTTTCCAGGCGGCATTTTTCCATGCACACTCAAGTCCTTGAGGTTCAGTAATTTTGCTGTGGAAGAAATAGATATCTCTGCCGAAGAAAAGGATCGTCTCGACAATTTAGAGGTCCTCGAATTTGATCGGGTCTCTTTCACGCTTGGGCACTTCAGATGGGAGGGAGTAGCGATGCTTCAAGTGTTGTTTCAAAATGTTTCTTCCCTTACTTTTTATTCCTGTTATGGGTTTAAAGATATTGGTTGGATTGTGCAGCTACCATACCTCGAGATATTAAGAATAGAGTCTTGCCATGAACTGGAATATATCATTCGGGGTAAGAAAGCAGGACGAGAAGTAGAAGAAGATGAAACCGCGGAAGGAGAACAAGTAGACTATAAGATGATCCTCCCCAAGTTAAGAACTATCAAGCTTGATTCTCTATCCAGTTTGAGGTCCTTCTGTGACACCACAACCACTTTTCCCACGTGTCCAAACATTATCATTCTCAACTGTCCAAGATTTACCTGCTCCATCTAGAATAAACGAAGGAAAAGTCACAGTATGGTAATAGCAAGGCAAGGTTAGTCCCTGGAAAAAAAAAAAAAACTTTTTCTTGGCTATTTAGTATACATGTATATTTCTGTTTCTCACATTTGGATGTTTCTTCTAAACTTATGCTTCTTTTTTTTTAAATTCATAACAACGGGCAAAAAGCCCCACTCAACTTGCACTTGTTCTGCTCCATGTCCTTGCGCTTTTGGCTTAATCTGCAAACATATCCTCTACTTATGTATCAAGATTCAGACCATCTCATATAATATGATAAAACTATAATTTTTTTTTCTTTTTTTTCTTTTTTATTTTTAAAGATAGAAGTAATGGGGACCACAGCTTATGCCTCCTATGGTGAGCGGACTAGAGAGTATAATAAAAACTAAAAGCTTAAAAAATAAAAAAAAACCACTCTAGCAACTGTCTATGAGATAATTGTAATTTGTAGGGGAACTAAGAATAGGACGTAAAAATCGTGATAAACACTTAATAAGAATGGGGGCGTGCACTTGGTACATATGGTTGGAGAGGAATAACATAAACTTTAGTAATAAAAATAGCACACCATTATCTATTGCTATGAAAATTCACCTTCATATATTGTTTGGACAGGTTCAATCAGTTCTAGTCATGAGATAATGGCGAGAACTGATGAGGTGACAGAAATAAGGAGGTGATTGGACCTCTACATAGAAGAAGAAGAAGAGGAGAACAAAGACGGACAGGACCCGAGTAGGAGAGGAAGCGACCTTGCAAATAAAGAAGCCAAGAAGAGCCAGGGTGGAGCCCGTTTTATGAATAAGATATGTAATCAGTTGTAACAAACTTGTTCGATAAAACATTTAGGAGTGCTAGCCTTCTATAAAGGGACACCTATGGAATATGAACATAAAGGTTCATTATAAATTATTAATGAAACACGGGGGCCCCCGTTATTTTCATCAAAAAAAAGAAAAAAAGAAAAAACCATTTCTACCATCACAGTCAAAGAAACAAATTAAGTTACACTTCCACTAAAGAAGATCAGTAAGACAAAATAGTCAAGGCATCCAACATGCCGCTATACTCCCTCCTTGGCCTAAAGTCTCGAAAAAACTCAGTCGTTCTCCTTCGACAAAATTATCCCCCTCTTCTCCACAGGTCACTGAGGGGTAAAGAACAAGGTTCCTACAAGAACTATGTGCATAGCGGTGGAAGTTGTGGAGGATTCCGACTCCAGTTGTTCTATACCCATCCACATATTGAGCATATCACCGTTACAAAAATAAAAAGAAGACCATATCAGAATATAAGATCGTGGTAGAAAAAAAGTAGATGATCAATATGAAAAAAAAAATTGTTACTTTCCATGTCAAGTCCAGCCCGAGGAAATCTCTTTATATATATATATATATATATATCTTTTTTTTAACTCATTTCAACATACGGGAGATGGACAAAATATATAGCGGAGTAGCAGATATAACAGAGTTAAGAAGAATAATTCTATCTCCCAAGTGAGAGGAATCTCTCTTTCAAGCCTCCAATTTATTTTGTATCTTCTCACTCCTAAGTCTCCAATTTATTTTGTAGCTTCTCAATGACTGCAGTCCAATATGCAATGATCCCGTTATCAAAGATAACACAAGATAGTTTATAAGATGCTCTCTCCCCTCGGACATCCTAGAATCCTCTCGATCATCAAACTTCTAGTGTCAACATCCCATAAAGCCTTTTCAAGAAAAAATAAAGTACAACTTTTTGAGAAAGATAACTACATATCATCATAACTACAAACAATAGCAAAAAAAGGAAAAATGCATACATTGTCCATAACTGAACAAGCCTTGAAACTTAGAAGCAAATACAACATGCAACCAATAAAAAAAATAATTTACATTACTCTTCCACATTCAATTAAAAAAAAAAGTTTGCATATAGTTCTTGATACTGCACAACAACAACAATAAATAAAATGATTTAAATAAAGGCATAATTTTTTATTCACACTTCTCCAATTCAAAGTTCTTGCAGCACTGCTTGAACATTCTGCTAGTTGATATTTATGCAGAGTTCTTGATGAGGTAACTGAGACTGATACCGCAATCAGTAGTTGATGCCACATTGTCCAGTTGCTGCTGTTGCTGCCTTCTGGCTGGGCGAAGTGAATGGATCGATCCGCACCCACAACAGAGAGAAGATGGAGGCGAGAAGGATGGACCAGACGATGACGATTGTTGGTGTCCTGTTCTGACGGCCAAGGAGACCCTTGAGGAATGGGTGCAGATGCACAATCACCCAGATCGAGAAGAAGAGCTTGCCAAACAGGGGTCCCCACGACTGGTAGCCGCTGTTGATGGCATACGAGACCCCTGCAACTATCCCCACCATGTTGACCACAAGGACGATGGTGGGGGGTATGAGGAGGGTCGTCCATTTGAACACGTACAACTCTGCGAAATCTCCCGTTGAATTCATTCACTAATTTGAACCTTAAATTGAGCCAATTCACTAGTTCAAATTAAATGAATTAAGTGAATTGAAATTAGCTTCAAAAGTTGAGTACATAGCAAAGGAACAAAAAGGGAAGATGAAAAGATAGTCCCATATTGGATAGAGGATTGTAAGGATGTGAGTTTTTATACGGTAAGTTGTTCTATTACTTTGCTTATGTAAGAAGAGGAAAATCTTGAGCACCACGAGGGGTGCTACGCACCGCCTGCACGCGCACGCGCGTGTGCGAGGGCACTTTAGAGGCGCACTTTGCACTTGGGTACGTTTTTTTTCTTTTCTGTTTCGTTTCTTCTTCTGCAGACAGAAGTTCCAGAATTTCTGTCTACAGAAGACCTCTCTTCAATTCCATTCAATAAGTCTCCAGTCCTGCATTACATAAACCAGAGAGAACCTTTATCAGATTCGCCAGAGCAGAGGGATTGCGGCTTCCTTCCCTCTGCAGATCGATCGTTGTATCCTGGGAGATCGACGTCCAAAAAATTCAGAAGCAAACGGTGGAGGACGAATCGATTTTAAGGAGATAGTGTCCAACACTAGTCTCGATCTTCATCCAATTTACTTCCTGTTATCTTCCAGTCTTCCTGCAAGTATCTGAAACAGGTTTTTCATAATCCAGTTTCTTCTTTATTCACTTTAGGTTAAGTAAACTAGATAAAGAAGGAAAAATAATTAGATAGTTTTTCTCTGTAAACAGTCTTCTTCTAATTTAAAACGGAAATATAGAGATTGAATAATCCATAATTCTTTTTCTCCAAATTTATTTTTGTTTTGAGTACAGTACACTGAAACCTAATTACAGAATTAATTTCTTATAAGATAACAGTAGCAATTCTGTGTAGTAAATCTGTTAACTACAAATCTGCCCTCTTGTGTTAATCAAAAATATATCTGTATGCTTCAATCTGCAACCAGAGAATTAGTAACCTCCACATATATTCTAACATCTCCATCCTCATCTGATGCTTTGGACGTGACAGTGAAGTTTGTGTCGATTCCAGCAAGCACCTTCAGCAGCCCCTGGAACACAGCAAAGAGATGGGCCGACGTGCCGCCAATCACCCAGAACTGTTCGTTCCTCCGCCAATCTTCGATTCCTACACCGCTCCATCTGAGCTCCAAGATTCCAGCTGCAAAGATGGAAATGAAGAGCAGAATGAACCATATGCTAGCATAGTACGGCTCAAAAGTAGACGAGCATCATCAGTCCTGACAACATATAAAAGAAAATGTATGAGCTTTACAAACTTATCGAGGTATATCAAAAGTCAAGTTTCAATCTGGATAATCTTACAGCAGTTACGTACGTAATAACAGAACTTGTCCACATTGAAAGGATATAACCCTTTAAAAATATGCTTCTAAAAATAATATTTTATGCACATGAATTTAGCCTTATTGTGAAGAAAAGGACATCAAGATACTCGAGTACTAATGCATGTGTCTCCTTTTCTATCGGGATACTTTTTTTATCAAAACGGCAGGTGGAAGTTCTCTGTATTTTCCATAGGGATACTTGGTCCTCTGCACTACATTTTTCTCCTGTTTGAGTTTCCAGCCATCAACTCTTTCCCTCCAGTCAACACTTCCGAGTATGATCCGATATCAAACCAACGGAAGAGAACCAACATACAGCCCCGTCAGGAGCATGCATTGTTTCTCTTCTCTTACTTGATATGCATGTATGTTTTTTTTTATATGAAGTAACAGCTCTTGTAAGTGATATATAGGAAGCAAACTTGCTTTTCTGATCCCTCTACTCGAGGACTACCTGAAATTATTTTCACACGGGAAGGAAACAGATTACAAGGCAAGGCAAGGTAAAGCTCCATAATGAACCGCAACGAGTCCTCAGACAACCCATTACAAGGTAAAGCTAGCTCCTTGGAGAGCAAGGCAAAAGAGAGTTTTAAATCTCTCAAAGTTACAAGTTACTCTCTCAAATAGAATAGAAGACGGTTACAAAAATCATATAGAGTTTGCAACATAGAGATCATAATCCAATAAAAAATTTTGAAAAAAGATTATTGGAGATAGTAAAAATAAACTGTAGCTCAGATATAACTTGTGTGAGCTGCCAGTTTATTTCCATATTTCTTTTATGAGAAAACGGGAGGAACAATCTAAGCTGTCAGCTTAGATTATTCTTGAACTGTCACCACCTGTCAGTCTCTGATTTGCTGAGCCTAATTCATTTAAAACTTTAATTACATATTGTTAAGGAGAGATATATAATTTTGAGTAAAACCAGCAAAGAAGAGAGTTTTATTGTAAATAACCATTTCTATTTGGCCATGCCGTACATGAGTCGCCATCTCCCTCAATCTTTCAGCTCGCGAAGGACAAAATCCATCGAACCTCTCTCTCTCTCTCTCTTGCTCTCTCTCTCTCTCTCTCTCTGCCTCTCTCTGTGCCTTTCTCTCTAACCAGAGGTTGCAGAAATTCGGATCCCTAACCCTAACCCTCTCTTTGCCTTTCTCTCCTTCCATTGCCCAATTCGAGAACCGTGATGCGATCTCGATCTCTCTCCTTATTTCTCTGTTGCTCTCTCTCCCTCTATCCCCCATTTTGGTAAACTACCACGCCTCTCTCTGTCTCTATCTCTTCAACTTTGATCTCGGACTTGCCTCTATCTCTCTCCTCTGCATTGGTCTAGAGCGTGTCTTTGTGTCTCTCATGTTATGGTTAAACTGTTGTTTTTGCTGCCAGGCTATCAAACCATCCGCTGATATTCATCTATGTTGGAAAGTTACTATCAATCGAAGCATGCCTCTTTTTTTTTTTTTTTTTTCTTTTCTTATGTTGTTTGATTGTTGGATTCGGACTTTATAGCTCATCAGGTGTGCGCTTATTGAGATTCATGCTCTCAGATTTAGTAGCATTGCTAGTTTCTTAAGAATACTAGATTTCTATCGAATGTGCGGTCAGGGAAATTGAGCAACCTATTGAGGGTTTGAAATGAGTAACGTTTCTTTGACTAACCGTAAATGGGTCATAACTATTGTATTCGAATGTGCGATCAGGAAAATATGAGCAAACTCAGAACAAATTGACAAAGCTTTGCTACAAAAATATTTTCAATTTTTTTGTGGAATTTCATTGGAGAATATGGTAAGTTATGAGAGAGATTTTGAAATAACGATGCTTGATGATGCTGTAGCTTATTATTTACGGAAAGCTTCAAACTGGATTGTGGAGGATTCGTGTTTGGATTATATGTTAAAGGCTGAGGAAAGCTTGAAGTCTGAGAAAAATAAAGTCGCACATTCCTGCATTCTATCAGTCAATCCAATTAATAACTCTTTGTATATGCAAGCCAACTTCTTTAGAAAGAACATTCTGGCTGCCATGCATTGCACTGGGATGGTAAGGTTGATATTCTATCAAGAATGTATCAACTTTTCAGTAGAATAACTCATGGCCTGCAACATGTTTTCCAGACATTCATACATGTAATTGGTCAAATACGAGGAAGATTATACAAGTTATAAGACGTCAGACAAATGAGATGTCGTTGGTTAGCAAAAGCAGGCTTTTGTTAGAAAGTTATTAAGCTTCACGATAAGTATTTGGCCTATGTGAATGACTGCTTTCAGAATCACTCCTTATTTTACAAGGCAATTAAAGAAGCTTTGGAGGTTTTCTGCAACAAAGGTGTTGCAGCTAGCTCAAATGCTGAGTTGCTAGCTACTTTATGTAATAATGTACTAAGAAGGGTGGAATCGAGAAACTAGTGATGAAACCATTTAAAATACTCTTGAAAAGGTTGTTAAATTTCTTGTATATATTAGTGATAAAGACCTACTTTTATGAAATTACAGAAAATAGCTTGCTCATAGGCTATTGTTTGACAAAAATGCTAAAGATGATCATGAGAGGAGCATCTTAACAAAGCTGAAGCAGCAATGTAGAGGGCAATTCACCTCGAGATGGAGAGCATGATTACTGATCTAACGTTTGCAAGAGAACCAATCAAGTTTCTCAGAATAACTGAACCAGAATCCTCAAGCAAATACTGGAATTGACTTGACAGTAACTGTTTTCAAAGAGTTCTGTCAAACGAAAACCAACTACATGAAGCTTACATGGGTATATTAATTATGTACCTGTAATATAAATGGCAAGTTTGAACCTAAGACAATAGAGTTGATTGTTACTTGTCAGGCTGAAGCTTTGCTTCTGTTCAATACATTAGACAGGTTTGAGTTATAATGAGATTATATGTAACGGTTACACTTGTCTGATGATATTGTAATCAGGCTGCTTCACTCTCTTTCACGAGCAAAATATGAGATTCTTAATTAGTAAAGATTCAAGTAACATGTCTATTACTCCGAATGATCATGTCTATTTTATTTTATTTTTTTTTTTATTATTTTTTTTTTTTTGGAAGTATAACAAACCTCATAAGCAAAAAATTTTAACTGGCAATCATTCTTGAACGAACTTATTGCTTGTACACTTCGTGAGAGAGTAATATATGAGAGAGAGTCTCACAATTATCATCTTCATCATCTACAACCTCTCTGTCAAGCCTATTTGCATATACAATTTTATCATTGAAATCATTGAAAGCTTTGTTATTTCGTTTCTTCCAGAGAAAATCCATGGAGGCTCACTACGAACGTATTTCATAGCCTGGCAGCAACAACAGCTTAACCATAACAGGAGAGAGAAAGGCAAGCGCTAGATCGATGCAGAGGAGAGAGGTAAAGGCAACCCCGAGATTGAAGATTAGGAGAAAGAGGCAGGGGGGGTGCACGGCGTGGCGGTTCCCGATTTGCGCGACCCAGGGGGAGAGAGAGATCGCGCAGATTTGTGGATTGGAATGGTTATTTGCAAAAAGACCCTCCTTTTAATGGATTTTCACATAGATTTTTCTCAATAAGTGTCATTAAGATTATAAGAAAATTGGGCTCAACCGATGGCAGCTGCTCAGGAAAAGTCTGAGCTGGCAACCTCGTTTTTCCAATGATATTGATATATATATATATATATACAAATTGGGCTCAACCGATGGCAGCTGCTCAGGAAAAGTCTGAGCTGGCAACCTCGTTTTTCCAATGATATATATATATATATATATATATATATATATATATATATATATATATATATATATATATATATATATATATATATATATGGATTACTGTAGGTGAGCCGCCAGCTCAAGAAAAATTACGTGAGCTAGCAGCAAAACTATAATGATCCAATTATTTTTCTTGAATTATTTTTTTACAATTACTATCTCTACATCCTTAACTTCTTTCGGATTAAATTTCATAAATTTTGGAGTTTATTTACTCTTTCATCAAGTGCATACAAAATGTTTTATTCATTGAAAACCGTTAATTTTGTATTAACTTGATGGAGGACCAAATCAAAACTAAAATCCAAGAAATTGGGTATGAGTGAACCCTAGGGGGTCGAGATCATAACCCAAAAGAATTTTTTAAAAAAAGATTATTGGAGATAGTAGAAATGAACTGCAGCTCAAATAACTTGCGTAAGCTGTCAGCTCATTTCCATTTTTCTCATATATATATATATATCATAATTGGAGAAGGCGACAATACCTGAATCATGCCAGGATGATCTCTGGGATTATTTCCGGGCCAAGGAATGCCATCTTGCATTGTCCAGCCTTCTTCTGGGGTTTTCTGTGCTTTGGCAACAAGAGCGTTTATTCTCACTTTGAAGTCTTCATACTCTCTCTGCAACAAGTCATTTCGCTAATCAGTTTTATTTGTTAAATAAAAAAGTGTAGTACATTACTTTTAGCAGATAAATGGAAATGAAGAAAATAGAAATGGATACGCAAATCTACCAGTGGGTTGACATACATTTGCAAATCATCGCCATTTGAACCAGTTCCATCGGGGTACTTGTTGGTCATCTGTACTACATTTTTCTCCTGTTTGAGTTTCCAGCCTTCAACTCTTTCCTTCCAGTCAACACTTCCGAGTATGATCCGATATCAAACCAACGGAAGAGAACCAACATACAGCCCCGTCAGAAGCATGCATTGTTTCTCTTCTCTTACTTGATATGCATGTATGTTTTTTAATTACGAAGTAACAGCTCTTGTAAGTGATATATAGGCAGCAAACTTGCTTTTCTGATCCCTCTACTCGAGGACTACCTGAAATTTATTAATTATTATTAATTATGATTATAGCTATGAATAAAAATTGTTCAAATTCTCAATAATTTTGTCTTCACATAATTAAATCGACTTTATTTCTTTATAATATCAATATTTGTATATTCAGATGTTATTCGAATATTTGGATATCTATTCAAAATACTCTATTATCTCCAATTTTTTAATTTTCTTATATATATTTGTACCATACAATTCAATTTAAATTAAGATCAAGAGCTTTGTGAGTTATAATGCATGTCAGTTACTTTAGGGGGGTAAAAGTATGATTGAAAAGATTTCGTTGAAGGGAAACTCCATATGTGAAAATCATCAAAAACACTAAGCAAGACAGTAGCCTCACGTCAAGAGTGAAATTTGAGGCTAATCAATTGCATCATGTAGCAGCCATAATGTTAGGCTAATGATAGCACCATGTAAAATTCAAAACATGACGTTAACCGGTAACCTTGCGACATAACTATTTCAGTTGAATCACAGATTTGTAATCTAATCAGTTTGGTAAATAAAATAGTAATCGCTTTTATCTTTAACCACGAATTGTATAACTAGTTACACCAAACTTTATTTTTTAACAAGAAATTTCAATTTACCCTTATGGAAGTGGTTATTACTATAATAGTGACTGATATCATGGATACATAACAATATTCCTGATTATCAAATAAGCCTAAAGCTGAATGCAGGGCAAAAACAAAAACAACTCAAATTATGCTACTCTTCTAAGCACACTCTTTGAGAGGAAAAAAATAATAATAAAAGGAAAAAATAAATATTCCAAAGAGTGCTACAGTTTTATAATTATGAGCAAAATGAATACATTAGCTTTAAATGAAAAAAAAAAAAAAAAAAAAAATTGCTCCATGGTATTAAGAGATTCTCCTTGTCTTTCAAAGTGAGTATAAAGAAAGACAAATCATAATTATAATCTGATGAGCTCATGGATTGCCCACAAAAATAGCAAACCAGCTTCTTGTACTAGAAAATAAATAAATTTAAAGGTGAAAAATCCTAGAGAAATGACAAACTCACTACTCCTTTAACTTGAAATTGTAATCATAACTTGCTATCATATTCCTCGTGTAGATTGTTATCATATTTTTTTTTTTCTTTTTTGAGAAAAGACAGTGAGTATAGCCCCCATATTTCATTAATTAGAGTTTAATGAAATAAGATAGAGTATAATAATACATATAAACATTTCTTGAGAGTGGACATCTATTATATGAAACATATAGTAATGAAGCAAAAATCAACACATACTTAATGCTCTATAAGCTCTAGTCCTATTGTTCACATATATATGTGGAGATCCCTACCTCTCTGCCAGCTGATCGCTCAGGTTGTTTTTGTCCGTAAGTGTCCTCTCTGTCCTCCTAAGTTGCTTGTCACATTGAAGCCAAGTTACCAATTTGATCATAGTCAAATTCATACATCTAGTGTGATATCGCCAAATTTCAATGGCCTGCACAATGAATCTCATGAAACAATGTAATCTTGGATTACTGCACTCTCGATGTTTTTATTTTAAAGATAAATGGTGAGAACTTAGCCCCTGCATTCCATTAAAGCAAATACCATATAGTACTCTTGATACCGCACTCTTGATGTTAGAATCCAAGAACATAATAAATACTAACTTAGAAGAGAAGAAAGCAGATCGAGAAGGTGAAGGATGCCCTCATGGAGTATGATTCTAATTATACTTTAACCTTTTTCTTTTTCAAAGAACCTGTTCTCTGCTTAAGAACCAAGTTACTATTTTTCTTTAGCTCTACTTAAAGGAGGTTGATTTATGAGAGTTTCCTATTTAAAGAACCAAGTTATTGTTTTGCTTTAACTTTACTTGATTTATGAGGCAAAGAGATTCTTCTTAGTCCCACTCTATATATAAATCTGAGCTTAGCCTGCATGCATGCATATTGAGCTCCTACGTACTTACTACAAATTGTCATGGATATTATCAGCTCCATTATGGGTTCTATTGCCTCGCTTGTAGTGGCTCCGATCACAGAGCAGATCAAATATGTGTTCAGAGTTGGATCAAACATGAGAGATCTGAAGAATGCTGCGGACGCTTTGAAGCTCACCAAAGACGAAGTTGAAGGGAAGATCAAACGCGCAATTGAAGCAAGAGATGATGAGGTGCCAACTAAGAGAGTGCAAATTTGGCTGGAAAAGGTAGGTTGCCCCAGTTTTGTATGTGAAATTCCATTTAGAATATGTGATTATGGGTTGCAATATCATTTATAAAAAAAGGGATAAAACTTTTTACAAGTTTGATTCGGCACGCTTAAGCTAGGAAGGTTAATAGAAGAGAACTAACTTAGTATAAGATAAGTTTTCTCCAATATAATGTAGGAGCTCCCAAATTTTTTAATTATTTCATGTTGAGTTAGCTCTTTTTCAAGGGCGGAACTACATAGGAACAGTGGGAGCCATATCCCTCCCCCCCAACTGGTCGTGAAAGTTTTGTTAGTATAAACCTTGTCACTAATATGTTCATTCTCGACCATGATTCTATTGGAAAAGAAAATCTATCAGGAAAGGTAGTATTCCTAACAGAATTTTTTCTACTAATTTTATTAGTCAAGATTATCTATTCTTGTCAAAATTCTCTTTGTCGATAATTTTATTTCTGAACAATTCCAACAAAATTTTAGTGTATGGAGTTACTATTCCTGTCAAATTTCATTTTCCAAGAAATAATATTCTTGAAAATAATTTTCATTCATGGCTAAGAGATAATTTTGTCTAGACTACTATTAACGATAAAATAATTTCTTTGGAAATATAATTTTTGACGAATTTTTAATGCCCAACCAATATCAATTAGATATAAAGAATTTTCTATCATAATTGTAAATTATTTATCCAGTTCCATTTATCATTAAATAATTTCATTAAAGGATATCATATTTTAAGATTTTATTGCTCTTTGTACATCAGAAACAACTGATTGAAAAACCTACACAACAAAAATTCTAAACATGAATTTATGCAACTTGTTTATGAAATAATAATGTATTTATATACCAAAACAAGCACTCATATATCAACATTCCAATCAGAAAAGAACTAATGAATCTCCATCACTAATTTAATATCCAAATCCAAAATAATTTGTTGACAAAAATCTATATCATATCCAAATACTAAATCCAAGTCTTAAATGTAACCTAATAACATCTAAAATATTAAAAAAATCTTCATCCAAGGTCAACTAGATCAGCATCATCCCTTGCCTGTGACATTCTACCTTAGAATTTTCAACTTCATTTAGACAATCGATTCAACTTCATTTAGACAATCGACATCCTATAAAATACATAGAATGAAAATAAGTTATAAATGAACAAGTAATGGAAGTTTCCATAAATTTTTTACTAGTTTTAGAAAAGTTCGTTTAAATTTCTCACGCATCTTAAGAGTTAGAGTAGTAAATAGAAACTCTCTCATTTGGCTGATGACTATTTATGCATAAATCAAATTAGTTTTAATAATACATATTATAAAAATATAAAGTTAAACTTTTCTCATCCCTAGTTATTTTAAGTCAAGAAATTTTGGATCAAATTGCTTTTTCTTTTAATTCTGATGAGCTATTATTTTGGAATATTGCTCTTCTTTAATTTGAAAGCACATAGTATGATTTTTTTTTTTTTTTTTTTTGTTGCCTCTAATTACTGGCTTCTTTCATTTATGACTTTTGAATTGGTTGTATCAAATAATTATTATCATACTATTAATTGTGATTATAATTTTATTATTTTTGTTTTTTGCAAAAATCATAAGAGCTCACAACTATAAAATCAGATTCTACAAAGATTGATGAGGAAAAGATAGAAAAAAAATAAAAACCAATAAAAATTATTGATATATCACTGCACTTAACAAATGCGAATATAATAAAAATATTTAAGAAAATTAAATAGGATCAGAAATCCTAAATTGCTGCATCTATTGAAATAAAATCAAAACCTCAACCAATTCCAAAACAATATTAAATAAAAATGAGCAATAAGATCAGAAAATGATCGAGAGAAGTACCTGAGAACCGTAGTTTGGATTGGTGGCTATGAACTTCTCAATGTCAATGTTAGTGGGGGGCTTCTTCAAACGAGTTTTCAAGTAAGCAAGAAAAGAATAAGGTGTTGAGATTGAGATGATGGCGTGATAAAAAAAAAGTTGATGCTTGAGATTTATTTTAAAACAAATTATGTTGAAATTGAGATAAAACTTCCATAATTAGATTAGTTAGGAATGCCAAAACAGAAGGGAAAAAAAAAAAGCAACAGTAAAAAACAATTTTTCCAGTTTCTAGAAAGATTACCTAAATTCTTTTAAGTAAATTAATTTTAATCTAATAAAATCTCAATCATCCAACTAAGTAAATCAAGATTAGATATAATTTTGTTAAGCATATTCTTTAGATTGACTCAAAACAATCTCAACCATCCAAATATTTTGGATAAGAGTAATTGCGCTGCGCTTATGATTGCTCAAAATCTCTCAAAAATACTATATTTCTGAGAGAATATTAATGACTAATATTTTCTCTCTAGATTATATTATATTCTCAAGTAATTTTTTTTTGTGGAAAAAAATTACTCGAGACTACTAAGTTTTCTACTAGTCACACGCACCAAAAACACAGAGCAAACTTTCGAGTGAGTTAGCTAGTCTAAATAATTTTGATGACGGAGCCATTTTAAGCTGTCAAGATTAAAACTAAATGAAGATTTTTTTAATTAAAAATAATTATTAGTTTTTTGATGGATTAACATTGTGAAAGAGAGGCTCTATGAGGAGTTAGTTTTGTATTTTGATTCTGTCTTAGTAAGCAAATTAAAATAATAATTAAGAGTTATTAATCATTAAATAGCTTTGCATTTTGATTACTCTTTCAGTTTCTGCTATAACTACTGAAAGTTCATTTTTAGACAATGAATATTGTCAAAATTAAACTTTGCAAGATGATAGAGGATGGATTTCTCACGAACTCTTTAATAGTTTATATTGAAAATGATATTGCTACAAAATTTAGCATAAAAGGCACTCATGTAAGATTTTGAGCGTCGTGTTCCTTCATGATAGATGACAACAAAAAAATATTCAAAAATTTATTATTTTCTTGTTATGTTTGTCTTTATTTTTTTGAATGAATTGTAGTATGATTTTATTAATATAAGTTGAAGTTAATTTTTTGACAAATTGTAAAATATTTTTATTAATAAAAGTTAAAGTTCTTATCATTGGCTGTAAAACCCTAGTTCCATCCCTGCTCTCTTCTATTGGTCCTCTTAAGTATGTATGGTTCACACACTTGAACCGAACTCTAACGGTTTTTTTTTTTTTTTTTTTTGTAATTAAATAAAAACATACCATGAGGGGAGATAGATGTGATGTAAAACAATAAATTTCTTAACAAGCCTTCAATATAGAGTAGCATCATATCATCATGAAAGCAATCTACTAGTTAAGTTATAAAAACATATATATCCAGAATGGAAAAACCAATGAGACCCACGGCATGAGGATGTACACGTTCAAGAGTCAGATCTTGACCCCTCCTATTCAAATTTATGAAGTAAATAAATTATTTTTTTAATTCAAAATTTTGAATATAACGGGCCAAAGACTAACCTTTAAACCCGCTCATTCTCACCCCTAGATTACTCACCAATCACAAATTCATACTTAAGTTTATGTTCATCCATTTAATTTCCTTCTTAGTAAGGGAATCAACTCCTACCTACCATCTCCATCTGTCATTTAGTATCTCCCACTCCTTAAATCTCTATCCTACCTTATAGTTATGATGGGAATGAATAAATCCACGGGCTAAGTTTTGGCATATCCTATTTAAAATTTTGAATTAGAAAAATAAAAATTTTATGTTAATTCAAAATTTTGAATATGACAGTCCAAAAAATTGACCCGTGAATGCACTCATTATCACTTGCACTTCTTTATTGTATATAAGTATATATCAAACAACAATATTTCAACCATAACCAAATAATTATCCACTATATAGAACCGTTAGTTTCCATTTTTCATGCATAGAGAGTAGAAGACACTGTCGAATGTTTTGCAAATGCACAATTTGTGAGTCAGAATAAATATACAGGTCAATCATGTTGGCTCCTGGATTTGACCACCTCATAATCCAAGATCATATAAACTTTTTTCAGGCAAAATGGGGACAAATGCCCTCCATAGTATATTAATAAAACACAAAAGAACTAGGTATATAAAAATGGTCTCGCTGGGACTAATGATATCTTTTGCATATGGCATGGCTTAGGTCAAAATGGCAGTGGATGAAGTGAACAAAATAGAAGAAGAGCATAAGCGATTGAAGATGTGCTTCAGAGCCTATCCGCTTAATTGTTGGTCTGGGTACAAAACTAGCAAAACAGCAGCGGAAGTGACTACACAAGTCAAGGAGCTCCTCGGTGAAGAAGATAACATGGATGGCGTGACTAACATAGTTGTTCCCCCACTGCGGCCAATATCCGACAGTGCTCTTCCTCTGCCAACATCCGAGATCTTCTTAAGGGAAGCTATCGAATGCATGAAAGATGAAACATTGGACATGATAGGCATATGGGGAATGGGAGGCGTAGGCAAGACCACCCTCATGAAGCGAATCAACAATCACCCATATGTCAAATCAGCCGGATACGACGTGGTCATATGGGCCATCGTTTCCCAAGAAGTTAGCTTCAATCGGCTGCAGAGGGACATCGCCGCGAGGGTCGGGTTGAAATTTACGGAGGAGCAGAGTATAAGTGAAGAGTCGCAAGCTGAGGCCCTCCGTCACTATCTAAAAGGGAAAAATTTTTTGCTGTTGCTAGATGATATATGGGTGGCATTTGATCTCCACAAACTGGGTATTTCCAGTCTTGACAGTAGCCACAACTCCAAGGTCGTATTCACAACTCGATCTGAGACGGTGTGTGATAAAATGGTGGCCTTCCGTCACCAAGCGAGATTGAAGAAGATCAAGGTGGAGTGCTTGAAACCGGAGGAAGCATGGGAGCTCTTCCTTGTAAACACCGGCGAGGTGCAGAGCATCATCAGGTCCGATGGGAGGGTGCTTGAACGTGCGCAGATAGTGGCAAAAAAGTGTGCAGGCTTGCCGCTTGCCCTTGTTGTGATAGCTCGAGCCATGTCCAGCAACAAGACATGGCGTGAGTGGGAGGATGCAGTCCATTCCATAAACGATCTTCGCCTACAAGAGCTCGTGGGCGAGGAGACCGATCCGTTGTATCCCGTCTTGAGAGTCAGCTACGACCGCTTGATGAATGATCAGATGAGAAAGTGTTTCTTGTGTTGTGCTCTGTGGCCAGAAGATTTCTACATCCTGAAAGAAGATCTTATCCGGTGTTGGTTGGGCATGGGTCTCATAGCCGACTTCCATAATATCGTGGATGCCTTCAACAAGGGGCACAGCATCATCGAGAGACTGAAGGGAGCTGCCATACTAGAAGAGATTGAGATCGGGGAAAATTTCACAGGGCCTTATGTGAAGCTCCACGATATAATTCGAGGCATGGCTTTGTGGATTGCATCTGAGAAGTGGATCGTCCGAGCCCGAGCAGAAATAAACACAGCAACAATACCAGAGGAAGAACGGAGTAGAAAATGGAGAGAAGCTGAGGTAGTATCACTGATGTTTAGTAAGGTCGAAGGCTTGTCATTTCAATTCCCCTACTGCCCCAACATCAAAGCCTTGGTTCTCCATGGGGCTGAAATCATCTGGTCTGTAGATGCTCATGCTTTCCTTCAAAACATTCCTATCCTTCAATATCTCGATTTATCAGGCGGTAGAGAGCATGCTTTCAACATCTCCGAACTACTGTGTAATATGGGTAGTCGACTGGTTGGACTGGAATGCCTTGATTTAAGCGGTGTCGGTGACTTGAAGCTACCAAAAGCGTTGGTAAACCTGTCGAAACTGAAACACTTGTTCATCAGACACGGATGGATACTTTCAATCCCTTGTGGGTTGATATCGGGGTTGGAGAAACTTGAGTTACTAGATCTCAGCAACACTAGATATTCGAAATGGGAAACTCCGGATGAAGCAAGAATAGAGGAACTGGGATGTACAAATGCGGCAGGAGGTTTGAAAGGCATCGGACTCAGTCTTCTCCCTGATCATTTCAAGCTACTGCCCACGTACATTGATCGACATTTGCCACTTTTTGAGCTCGAAATAGATGGAGATTTGGCTATCTTACCGACCCTTGAGCTATCGAAAGCACTCTTTCCAGGCGGCATTTTTCCATGCACACTCAAGTCCTTGAGGTTCAGTAATTTTTCTGTGGAAGAAATAGATATCTCTGCTGAAGAAAATGATCGTCTCGACAATTTAGAGGTCCTCGAATTTGCTGGGGTCTCTTTCAGGAGGCATGGGCGCTTCAGATGGGAGGGAGGAGCGACGCCTCAAGTGTTGTTTCAAAATATTTCTTCCCTAACGTTTTTTTCCTGTCCAGGATTGGCAGATATCGGTTGGATTGCGCAGCTACCATACCTTGAGATATTAAGAATAGAGTATTGCAGGGGTCTGGAACAAATCATTCCGGGTAAGAAAGCAGCACGAGAAGTAGAAGAAGATGAAACCGTGGAAGGAGAACAAGTAGACGATAAGATGATCCTCCCCAGGTTAAGATTACTCAAGTTAAATCGGCTATCCAGTTTGAGGTCCTTCTGTGACCCCACAAACGCTTTTCCATCTCTTCAACGCGTTCTGATCAAAGGGTGTCCAGAATTGGACCGCTCCTTCTTGAAGAAAACAAAGGCTCAAGTCACATGGGAATTATAATAACAAGGTAAGATTAGTCCCTTGGAAAAAAAAATAATTTTTCTTGTCTATTTAGTGTACATGTATATTTCTGTTTATCGCATTTGGATGTTTCTTCTAAACTTATATATGCTTTTTTTTATTTTTTTTATGTCGTAACAACGAGCAAAAAGCCCCACTCAACTTGCACTAGTTCTGCTCTCTGTCCTTGAGCTTTTGGCTTAATCTGCAAACATATCCTCTACTTATGAATCAAGATTCAGAGCATCTCATGTAATATGATAAAACTAGATTTTTTTTTTTTTCTGTTTTTTAAATGAAAAAAGGAATGGAGCCATAGCTTATGCCTCCTACCGTGAGCGGACCAGAAGTATAATAAAAACTAAAAGTTAAAAAAAAAAAAAAAAAAAAAAAAAAAAAAGACCACTCCAGCAACTTTCTATGAGAGAATTGTAGGGGAACTAAAAATAAAACGTAAAAATTGTGATAAACACTTAATAAGAATGGGGGTGTGCAGAGGAATAACATAATTTTTAATAATAAAAGTAGCACACCATTATCTATTGCTGTAAAAATTCACCATCATATATTGTTTGGACAGGTTCACTAGTCATGAGATAATGGCAGGAACTGATGAGCTGAGAGAAATGAGGAGGTGATTGGACCTCCACATAGAAGAAGAAAAGGGGGAACAAAGACGGACAGGACCCGAGTGGGAGAGGAGGAGACCTCACCAACAAGGAAGCCAAGAAGAGCCAAGGTGGAGCCTGTTTTATGAATATAATATGTAATCAGTTGTAACAAGCTTGTTTGATAAAACATTTAGCAGTACTAGCCTCCTGTAAGGGGACACCTATGTAATATGAACCTAAGTTTCGTTATAAATTATTAATGAAACACGGGGCATATAGTCCAACGTTATTTTCAACAAAAAAAAAAAAAAGACCATCTCTGCCATCACAGTCAAAGAAATGAAGTGAGTTCCACTCTAAGGAAAACTAGTAAGACAAAATAGGCAAGGCATCCAACACGCCACTATACTACCTCCTTGGTCTAAAGTCTTGAAAGAACTCAGTCATTCTCCTCTAACAAAGTCATCCCCCTCTTCTCCAGAGGTTACTAAAGGGTAAAAAAAACGAGGCTCCTATGAGAAACTAAGTGTATAGCTGTGGATGTTGTAGAGGATTCCGGCTCCAACTGCTCCAAACCCATCCACATATTGAGAATATCACCGTTACGAAATAAAAAGACCATATTAGAAAAGATGATTGTGATAGAAAATAAGTAGATGATCAATATGAAAAAAAAAAAAAAATATTGTTACTTTCCATGTCAAGTCCAGCCCGAGGAAATCTCTTTTTTATACTATATATCTTCTTGCTAACCCATTTCAACATACGAAAGATGGACATAACATACAACGAGTAACAAAGAGAATGAAGTTAAGAAGACGAACAGAATATATAACAGAGTTAAGAAGAATAATTCTATCTCGTTAAGAAGAATAATTCTATCTCCCAAGTGAGAGGAATCTCTCTTTCAACCCTCCAATTTATTTTGTATCTTCTCACTCCCAAGCCTCCAATTTATTATATAGCTTCTCAATGACTGCAGTCCAATATGCAATGATCCCGGTATCAAAGATAACACAAGATAGTTTATAAGATGCTCTCTCCCCTCGGACATCCAAGAGTCCTCTCGATCATCAAACTTCTAGTGTCAACATCCCAAAAAGCCTTTTCAAGAAAAAATAAAGTACAATTTTTTAAGAAAGATAACTACATATCATCATAGCTACAAACAATAGCAAAAAAAAGGAAAAATGCATACTTTGTCCATAACTAAACAAGCCTTGAAACTTAGAAGCAAATATAACATACAACCAATAATGCAGAGTAAATCAATTCGTGATGCATGTCCATCAGTATAATCCAAAATAATTTACATTACTCTTCCACATTCAACAAAAAAAAAAAAGTTTGCATATTGTTCTTGATACTGCACAACAACAACAACAATAAATAAAATGATTTAAATAAAGACATAATTTTTTATTCACACTTCTCCGATTCAATGTTCTAGCAGCACTGGGTGATTATGCAGAGTTCTTGGAGAGGTAACCGAGACTGATACCACAATCAACAATTGATGCCACATTGTCCAGCTGCCGCTGTTGCTGCTTTCTGGCTGGGTGAAATGAACGGATCGATCCGCACCCACAACAGAGAGAAGATGGAGGCGAGAAGGATGGACCAGACGATGACGGTTGTTGGTGTCCTGTTCTGACGGCCAAGGAGACCCTTGAGGAATGGGTACAGATGCACAATCACCCAGATCGAGAAGAAAAGCTTGCCAAACAGGGGTCCCCACGACTGGTTGCTGCTGTTGATGGCATACGGGACCCTTGCAACTATCCCCACCATGTTGACGACAAGGACGGTGGTGGGGGGTATGAGGAGGGTCGTCCATTTGAACACATACAACTCTGCGAAATCTCCATCGTCATCTGATGCCCTTGGACGTGACAGTGAAGTTTGCGTCGATTCCAGCAAGCACCTTCAGCAGCCCCTGGAACACAGCAAAGAGATGGGCCGACGTGCCACCAATCACCCAGAACTGTTCGTTCTTCCACCAATCTTTGATTCCTGCACCGCTCCATCTGAGCTCCAAGATTCCAGTCGCATGCAAAGATGGAAATGAAGAGCAGAATGAACTCTATGCTAGCATAGTTGCTTATTTGCACGTATATATTTCATGGTTATTAGATTTTCAATCTTTTAAGCTTCGTCAAAAATGAAGGGAAAAGGGTCTGAGCCTAAAGCAGATGTGTATACTGCAGAGGCAAATGGAAATAACCTTGTTAGAGTTAGCGTATGAATATGTTAAGTGGCCTTCTCCCCCCTTTAGTCCCACATCGGTGAGGCTAAGAAATGAAGGGGGGGGAGAGGGCTATATAATTAAGCCCCCCCTCTCATCCTCTCCTCACACCAAAATACACCCAAATACCAAATACCCAAAATACTTTTGTATTTGTATTTGTATTCTCCACAAATAGTGAAATTTTGGATCCTTCTCCGGCCGTGGACGTAGGTCACATTGACCGAACCACGTAAGTTCTGTGTCTCTTGTCTTTTTCAGTTATTTTCTTTACTGTCTTTATTATATTGTAGTAGTGGCTATTAGTTCTTGTGGGGCCTGTTGCCCAACAAACTGGTATCAGAGCGCCAGATTTTTTTTTTTTTTGAAGTGCTTATTGTATGCTCTGTGGCTGCCACTAAACGTGGATCCTCCACATCAGAAAATAAGTATCTTCTGTTAGTGGGGCCCAGCGTCACTATTCTCTTGTGGGGCCCATTGAAGTGCTTATTGTATGCTCTGTGGCTGCCACTAAACGTGGATCCTCCACATCAGAAAATAAGTACCTTCTGTTAGCGGGGCCCAGCGACACTATTCATTTGTGGGGCCCATTGTCACTATTCACCTCTTGTGGGGCCCGCGTCACTATTCATCAAGTGTCATATTTCATAGCCATCATGACAGTAACAAAGATCTCAATTGAAAAGTTTGATCGGAGTGTCAACTTCGGTATGTGGCAACTCAAAATGGAAGCCATCCTTATACAGGATGGATGTGAGTTAGCACTTGAAGGAGAGGAGAATAAGGCACCGGAGATGACGGCGAAAGAATTTGCAGATCTAAATAAAAGGGTTAGATCTGCTATTATTTTGAATCTCTCTAACGAGGTTTTGCAGGAAGTCGCCAATGAGAGGACAGCCAAAGGTATGTGGGATCGGTTGAAAACCATGTACATGAAGAAGACGGTGGAGAATCGACTTTATTTGAAACAAAAGTTGTATATGTTGAGGATGATAGAAGGTACATCTATACTCTCTCATCTTGATAAATTTGATTCCATTATTATGGATTTGGAGAATGTAGATGCTAAGATTGAAGATGAAGATCAAGCCATTTTATTGTTATGTTCCCTTCCCCAGTCCTTTAAACATTTTCGGGATACTATGATTTATGGGAAAGATTCAGTCTCATATGATAGTATTAAATCTGCATTAAAATCTAAAGAGCAGATTGATAGGGACATCACAGGGGAGACTAGTGGTAGTCAAGCAGAGGGATTATTTGTTCGGAGTAGATCTGAAAATAGAGACCCTAGTAGTAGCAAATCCAAAGGAAGATCAAAATCCAGACATTACAATTTGATTTGTAATTATTGTAAGAAAAAGGGGCACATTAAGGCTAACTGCTATAAATTGAAAAATAAGGAGAAAAATGTACAAAATAGCAGTGTCAACGCTGAAGCTAGTATAGCAGCAGATGAGAATGAAGGAACTATATTTGTAGCAACAGATAATAAAGTCAGGTCTAATAATGAGTGGATCTTAGATTCGGGTTGTTCTTACCACATGAGTCCCAGTAGGGAAAACTTCTCCACATATGAACCTGTTAATGGTGGAGTTGTTTTGATGGGCAACCATACTGCCTGTAAAGTTGTTGGTAGAGGTACAGTTCGAATCAAGATGTATGATGGTATTGTCCGAACACTCACTGATGTTAGACATGTTCCAGATTTGAAGAAAAATCTCATCTCTTTAGGCACTCTCGATGTTCTTGGGTGTAGATATTCAGCTGAAGGTGGAGTTCTGAAAATTTGTAAAGGTGCCCTTGTACTGATGAAAGCTAAAAGGTCTGGAAGTTTGTATATTTTGCAGGGATCTACTGTTACAGGTACTGCAGAGGTCTCTACATCCTCAGATGTTGACATTACCAGATTGTGGCACATGCGGTTGGGACACATGGGTGAGAAAGGCTTAACGCTGTTAAGCAAGAAAGGCCTACTTTGTGGTCAAAGTACTGGTAAGATGCACTTTTGTGAGCATTGTATTTTTGGGAAGCAGAAAAGGGTTAGCTTCAATTCTCCCGCTGTCCATAAAACAAAAGGTACTTTGGACTATATTCATTCTGATCTTTGGGGGCCATCTCGTGTTCCTTCTAAGGGTGGTGCCAGGTGTATGTTAACTTTTATTGATGATTATTCAAGGAAGGTTTGGGTGTATTTTGTTAAGAATAAAAATGATGTTTTCTTGACCTTTAAACAATGGAAGGTTTTGATTGAAAAGCAGACAGGAAAACACATTAAGCGGCTGCGGACAGATAATGGCTTGGAATTCTGTATTACAGATTTCAATGAGTTTTGCAAGGGTGAAGGAATTGCTCGGCATTACACTGTCAGAATGACGCCTCAACAGAATGGTGTGGCCGAGCGCATGAACCGAACTCTTTTGGAACGAGCTCGGTGTATGATCTCAAATGATGGGTTGACAAATGATTTCTGGGCAGAAGCCATTGCTACGGCGTGCTACATTGTCAACCGTGCTCCAAGTGCTTCTATTGATTTCAAGACTCCAGAGGAGGTTTGGTCAGGTACTCCTGCTGATTACTCTAATTTAAGAATTTTTGGGTGTTCTGCTTATATGCATGTTAATGAGGGAAAATTAGAGCCTAGGGCTAAGAAATGTATTTTCCTCGGTTATACTTCTGGAGTGAAAGGATACAGATTATGGTGTCCTGATCTCAAATCACCTAAATTTGTAATTAGCAGAGATGTTACATTTGATGAATCATCTATGTTGTATCCTAGAAAAGAGTCTTGTAATTCAGAAAAGGATGATAGTACTCAGAAGCAGGTGGAGTTGGAGATTGGAAATGCAAGTTCTTCACAAAGAGCCTCTACGAGTCAAAGAGATCAAGTTGATGAACCAGATCTTGATGAACCAGTAGAGGAATATTCCATAGCCAGAGACAGACCAAGAAGAGAGATTCGACCACCACAAAGGTATGAAGATGTTGTTGCATATGCTTTAACAGTGGCACAGGAAACAGGTGGAGACGGTGAATCTTCCACCTATTTGGAGGCAATTCAGAGTGCTGATTCAGAAAAGTGGCTGGTAGCTATGAATGAAGAAATGGAATCTCTCCACAAGAATTGTACTTGGGATCTTGTGACGCCGCCGAAGGGAAAGAAAACAGTTGGTTGCAAATGGGTCTTCAAAAGAAAGGAAGGAACTTCAGGTGTTGAAGATGTAAGGTATAAGGCACGATTGGTTGCAAAGGGCTACAGTCAGGTACAAGGTGTTGACTTTAATGATGTTTTCTCACCCGTTGTAAAACATAGCTCTATTCGTGTATTACTTGCATTGGTTGCCATGTTTGATTTCGAGTTAGAACAGCTTGACGTCAAGACAGCTTTTCTACATGGCGATTTAGATGAACAAATCTATATGAAGCAGCCTGAAGGTTTTGAAGTTGAAGGTAAGGCAGACCATGTATGTTTGTTGAAGAAATCCTTGTACGGACTGAAGCAGTCTCCAAGACAGTGGTATAAGAGGTTTGATTCCTTTATGTTGGGTCATAGTTTCTCCAGGAGCATGTATGATAGTTGCGTATACTTCCGGAAGTTAAATGATGGTTCATTCATTTATTTGCTATTATATGTTGATGACATGCTCATTGCGGCTAAGAATCTTGCAGAAATTCACCAGTTGAAGGCCTTATTAAATGGCGAATTTGAAATGAAAGATCTGGGAGCAGCTAAGAAGATTCTTGGAATGGAGATAAAACGTGATAGAGGAGTTGGAAAATTGTTCCTGACCCAGAAGAATTATATCAATAAGGTTTTGGAGAGGTTTGGCATGCGAGACGCTAAACCAGTAAGTACTCCTCTTGCTAGTCATTTTAAACTATGTGCTGCTCAATCACCACAGTCAGAGGAAGAGATTGATTATATGGCACGAGTTCCTTATTCTAGTGCCGTTGGAAGTATCATGTATGCAATGGTTTGTACTCGTCCAGATATTTCACAAGCAGTTAGTGTTGTTAGCAGGTATATGGCAAATCCAGGCAAGGAACACTGGCAGGCTGTGAAGTGGATCCTCAGATACTTGAAGGGTACTTCAAGCAATTGTTTGGAGTTTGGACATTCTAATAACTCATTGGTTGGTTTTGTAGATTCAGATTACGCCGGTGATCTCGACAAACGCAGGTCTCTTACAGGTTATGTATTTTGCATTGGAGGTTGTGCTATCAGCTGGAAAGCTACTCTACAATATGTAGTGGCTTTGTCCACTACTGAGGCAGAATATATGGCAGTTACAGAGGCTATTAAAGAAGCTTTGTGGTTGAGAGGTTTGTTCGGCGAGTTATCTCTACAGCAAGGGGTTATTACCATTTACTGTGATAGTCAAAGTGCAATTCACTTGACTAAAGATCAGATGTATCATGAGAGGACGAAACATATTGATATCAAGTATCACTTCATTCGTGATACCATTGCAGAAAAGAAGGTCCTTATTCAGAAGATCAATACAAAGGACAATCCAGCAGATATGTTTACGAAGGCTCTTCCAGTTTACAAGTTCAAACAGTGTTTGGACTTGATTGGTATTTACAGTTGGTGATTTTGCCTGTTAGGGCATTGCCGGAGAAAATGGAGTAATTCATAAATTGTTCGGGTCAAGACCAAGGTGGAGATTTGTTAAGTGGCCTTCTCCCCCCTTTAGTCCCACATCGGTGAGGCTAAGAAATGAAGGGGGGGAGAGGGCTATATAATTAAGCCCCCCCTCTCATCCTCTCCTCACACCAAAATACACCCAAATACCAAATACCCAAAATACTTTTGTATTTGTATTTGTATTCTCCACAAATAGTGAAATTTTGGATCCTTCTCCGGCCGTGGGCGTAGGTCACATTGACCGAACCACGTAAGTTCTGTGTCTCTTGTCTTTTTCAGTTATTTTCTTTACTGTCTTTGTTATATTGTAGTAGTGGCTATTAGTTCTTGTGGGGCCTGTTGCCCAACAGAATACATACTAAATACTATTATTTGATACTCCTATCAACAACGGGTGCAATCAAGATAGAAGGATCACAAACTTGGTTATTATATTCAAAATGGCTATAAAATTGGAAATCTAAGAGACCTTACCTCGACCAAAGAAAACATTCGGATGCCACTTAGAATCATGCTGCATATTTTACGAAATAGCATCAACATGTTCTTATAGGAATATGCTAAGAGTTTATAATTAACTATGAATTCCTAACAAAGAAAAAAAAAAAAAAAAAAACGCAAGTTACGATATTTAATGGATTCATAGAAATCATTATAAACTACACTAATTCTTGTCTCACATCCGATGTGAAACTATTTGAGCTAAGGATATTACACATAAGACAATAATGCATCTGAAACCAGAGAAATATGTAATCTGAAACAAGATTGATATTTGAGCTAAGGATATTACACATAAGACAATAATGCATCTGAAACCAGAGAAATATGTAATCTGAAACAAGATTGATACTGATATCTGGTATAATGAACTTTCCCGTCAGGAGACAAATGGCTGGAAGCACACAGTAGGCAATTAACAGTATGGATGTGAGAGGATAGATGATGGTGTTGATGTAAGCTAGCTTCTCCAGAAGCTTCAGTCTCCCGTTGTAGCCATACCAACTAGGGCAATGCCTGCTGAGCAGAATCTCAATTGATCCCAAGGCCCACCGGAGCACTTGATTTAGACGATCCGAAAGATTTATTGGAGCTGAACCCTTGAATGCAGGGCGAGGAGGCATGCAGTAACTTGATGCATGCATTTTAAGCCCAGTCAAAATATCCCCGGTAACAGACCGATAAATCCAACCAATCTGGGAAAAAAGGCACAAGCTTAGTACATTGTAACATTTGATCTTAATGGGTTCCTGCCAAAGTAACTAGATATGAGACCGAGCTAACCTCTTTTCCCCACTCAGATTTGTCCTCGTAGCCGCAGCTAATAACATGGATAGCTTCTTTTAGCAGTGATGCAGGATTGGTGGATGGCGGTATTGTTGGATAATCTTATTGCATTGCCTCAGCGTCTTTAAATAAGAAGACTAGTCCAGTTAAGTTTTGAATTAGTCAAAGACTAGTTCAGTTAGTAATCCGATTGTTATTTGGATTAGTAATCCGATTGTTATTTGGATTAGTAATCCGATTGGATTGTTTTTTGTACTCCCTATATATATAGATGAAATAATCAAGAGGAAACGCCAAGCCCTCTTCTAAAGAAAATCTTCTTCTTCTGTTGTTGTTCCTTTTGATCCCGACAATTGGTATCAGAGCGAAAAGGGTTTGGCCGAAAAGAAAAAGAAAGGAGGCGGCTACTTAAGTTCTTGAGTTGGCCTTGAGAGAGAGAAATTATTTTGCTGCTGGTGAAATAATTGATTGAAGGGTTGCAGGGCAAAACAAATAGGTGCTGCTGCTATTTGTCTCTCTTGGCCGAAGGAATCAAAGGGGAGAGTTCGGCCAAAGACAGAAGGAAGGATTCGGGTACTTCCTTTGTGGTTGCGGCAGAAGCAAAGAGGTTCTTTTGAAGTTGCAGCGGAAGAAAAGTACAAAAGCTCGTGTTGTATGCCAAAGATCATGCCGCGAAGCATCATCACCAGCGGAAATGACGGGGCTGCCTCGGGTGCGCTGGCGAAGGAAAGCACCGGCGTCTCTCTCCACTACCCGATGCTGACGAATTCGAACTACACAACCTGGGCTATCAAGATGCGCGTGTACCTACAAGCACAAGGTGTGTGGGATGCCATCCAGCCCGGGACCGACGTGGAGACAAGGAAGGACAAGATGACACTCGCTGCCATCTATGAAGCTATCCCCGAGGAAAACCTTCTTCTCATAGCGGAGAAGGAGACGGCAAAGGAGGCTTGGGAGATGCTCAAGACAAAGTACGTGGGTGCTGATCGAGTGAAGCAGGCGAAGCTCCAAACTCTAAAGAGTGAGTTTGAAACCCTCCGCATGAAAGAAGCGGAGACGATAGATGACTTCGCCGGGAGGCTGACAGCCATAGTCAGCAAGACCACCGGCCTCGACGGCAAGATCGAAGAAAGCACCGCCGTCAGGAAGTTTTTGGTCGCCGTCCCCAATAAATTCCTACCCATTGTCACATCGATCGAGCAGTTTGCCGATCTGACGACGATGACATTGGAGGAGGCGATTGGTCGCCTCAAGACTTTCGAGGAAAGGATTCGTGGTGCCGATGGCAAGGACGATGAACATCTTCTACTTACGAAGGCGGAGTGGAAGGCTTGCTGGAAGCAGTCCGGTGAGGGTTCATCATCGAACGCGTCAAAGGGGCGCGACAAAGGAGTCGGGCGCGGCCAGGGGCGCGGTTCTGGACGCGACCGCAGCACTGGGCCTGGAGAGGAGAACTGTAATGAAGAGCAAGGTGAGGAGAAGAAGAAGTTCGACCGGAAGAAGGTCAAGTGCTTCAACTGCGGCATTCTCGGGCACTACGCAAGAGAGTGTCGCAAGCCGCGGCAAGACCGCAAGGAGCAGGTGAATCTTACACAGGCTCAGGACGATGAGCCCACGCTGCTGATAACGCAGGTCTACGCGCTCATGGAAGCCCCGACCGTTGACATCATGCTCAACGAGGTTCACGCGCGAGTGAACCTTGGCCGGGAGAAAGAGTACCACGACGACATCTGGTACTTGGACACCGGGGCTAGCAACCACATGTCTGGGTGCAAGGCGAGCTTTGCCGAGCTGGACTCCAACATCAGGAAGAAGGATCCTGAAGGAAAGATGTCTTTTGAAGCTGAAGGTGCACAAAAGATAGTGGTAGACAATGGGCAAGCAGAATCTTTAGAAAACAAAGAGGTGAAAGAAAGGGAAGGAAGGAAAAGGGCCTTGTCGCAGACTGATGCAGCAGTAATTATTCAGTCGGCTTATCGAGGATTCGAGGTGAGAAGGTGGCAACTTCTGCAGAAACTCATGAAGATTGCAAAAATTCAAGAAGAAGCTGGCAGGATCAGGGCACAAGTACAAACTATTGAAGCTTCTCCTGAAGGATGGGATGCAAAGCAAAGGATGGTTATTGGCGAAGCGATAATGAATCTACTTCTGCAGCTGGATACCATACAGGGCTTGCATTCTAGTGTTAGAGATGTTAGAAAAACTGTAGCAAGAGAACTTGTCTGCCTGCGGGAGAAGCTTGATTTATTAGGCAGTCATAATCCTAGAGAGCATGGACCAGCCAAGATTGAAGGGGATTCTAAGGCTAAAGATAGTGAAGCTGACAGCAGTCATAATGTTGAACAACATGGACCTGCCAAGATTGAAGAGGATTCTAATGCTAAAAATAGTGAAGCTGCCTTTGTCAGCTCTTCAGCAGCCACTTTGGAACAAGAGTCCGGTCAGGAGAAGCTTGATTCCTTAGGCAGTCATATGGCCGAAGAACCTGGGAATTTTATAGAAGCCGCAAAGCATAAGTGCTAGCGGCAGGCGATGCAAGAGGAGATAAAATCCGTCGAGGAAAATGAGACTTGGCATCTCACCGATCTGCCGAGCGGGCTTCGACCCATAGGCCTGAAATGGGTCTACAAGATCAAGAAGGACTCGCATGGTGATGTGGTGAAGCACAAGGCAAGGCTCGTCGCCAAAGGGTACGTGCAACGGCAGGGAGTGGGTTGATTGAAGTCAAGAAAGTGCAACAAGATTAGGGAGTGATTGTTGGATAATCTTGTTGCATTGCCTCAGCGTCTTTAGATAAGAAAACTAGTTCAGTTAGGTTTTGAATTAGTCAAGACTAGTTCAGTTAGTAATCATATTGTTATTTGAATTAGTAATCCGATTGTTATTTGGATTAGTAATCCGATTGGATTGTTTTTTGTACTCCCTATATATATAGATGAAATAATCAAGAGGAAACGCCAAGCCCTCTTCTAAAGAAATTCTTCTTCTTCTATTGCTGTCTTTTTATCTCTACAGGTATTCCTCCCTGCTCCATGAAGGTCGATGCAATGAAAATTGGTGACTGGCCGAAGCGCTTCTCCAACCTCTTTTGAGACATTAGCAGTGACCTCTCTTCTTAGTAACCTGAAAGATGCAAATAATATATAATTAATACAGTTCGCGGTTGCAAATAAATAGTTAAGTCTTAAAGACTGTTGAATCATAAATTAAAGGAAATGCAAATATAAACCAATGCAGTGCAAATCAATGCGGCAACAAGATATAAAAGATAGAAAGTCGCAGATATGGATGTAAGGGTGATTGTGCAGTTGAATGACTGAACTGACATAACGAGAAGATATTTATATATCCAACAGTCACTTCACCCCTTCATGCAAACATATCTAAACACACACAACCACAAGTAAACAAGTATGCACTTACATGTGCATGTTCATTTGCTCTACTCTTCCACAAGACTGCATGAGTGCAATTTGCAGTTTCCAATTTGTATGAATGCATGTTCGTAGATGTTCTGTGTTTGTGTGTACTTACGTACGATATGTAAGAGCAGAAGGATCAAGTCATAAGCATGCAAAAAAGAATAAGACATTGAAATTTATTTAAGACAAGCAATTCGTGCAAATATAAAACTTGAAGAGCTAATGGTGCGACGACCCCTACCATCTAGACCCACTCCAATATCCTCCGCGTTGAAAATGGGAGTTGTGGATTCAGTCCTCTTGATAGCACGCTTTTGATCAATATAATCTTTGTTCTTACTCTTTCTCTTTCTTGAGCCGCAGCAGCTCTTAACAATTATGTTAGGCTCCAAGTCGGCCTCTGTCAGAACGGGATCATATCCATACAAGGCCTGCCTGTTAAAACAACATCCAGTTCCCACGTAAACTGGACCCTGGATACCATCAAAGCCTTTCAAGTTGATCTGCAAATATAATATCGTTAAGAAAGACTACACATCCAATAATATAACCCTTTAACAATATGCTTCTAAAAATAATATTTTATGCATATGAATTTAGCCTTATTGTGAAGAAGAGGACATCAAGATGCTCGACTAATGCATGTGTCATGCAAGCTTCAAAAAAAATAAAATAAAAATAACAAATGAAAGGGAACGAAAGGAGACGGATAATATGTTTATTTCACAGTGTCGTTACTGAGTTAAGCTGCGGGTGTCAATGAGGGATAATTCTAGTCGAAGTAATAGCAATTGAAATGATGACATGAAAAAGTCCTCGAGGCCAGGCTCAGGTGGTTAATGGTTTGGCAGCATATAATCCAAAAACAACAAAAGCTCACCAAGCAGTAGCTTTGCATGCAAATTCATCTGGCTGGCTTACGCACAAAGGATTAAGATTATGAGAATGATGATTAATTGCAATATAACGAAAGCAGCAGAAATAAACAAAAGAAGGAAAATTGTAACACTTTGTTAAAATTATGAAATGAGAAGGAGAAGCTTAATTTGCAGCAGAGTATTTAAAAGCTAAGAGCGAATTGCGAATCACGATGGAGTATGATCCGATATGAAACCAACGGAAGAGAACTAACCAATACATGTACAGGCCCGTCAGGAGCATGTATTAATGTTTCTCTTCTCTTACTTGAGATGAGTAATGAAATGCATGTATGTTTTTTAATTAATATGAAGTACGTAGCAGCTCCTCTTCATTAAGAACAATATCTGCAAAAATCTTAGATTGAATCTTGCTATCTAGCTAGGTCTTGTAAGCAAAGAATGGCTGGCGGCTCCTGCCCAAGTATATAAATTTGACTTTGATAAGAGGAGACCCAAACGATGATTAGCAGCAGGTGGAACCTAAGCATGCGATAAGAGAAAGATGTTAAGTTCGTTAGTATAGTCCCACATCGGATAGGACAAAGAAAGTTTATGGGTTTAAATACAAAATTGGGATTTTGACCTAAAAGCTTAAGTTTTTGGGTCAAATTGGTTCTCAGAATTTATGTGGTTCGATAACGTGCCTATATTTACGAAACGGAATATAGGCAGTAGATGCGATAATTTGAGAAAAATAAAATTAAATAAAAATGAAAATATATGAGCCAGAATGCTTTATCTAAGAATATTCGAAGCTTTGTCTCATGTCAGAATATCAAAAAATAAAATAGAGCGTCCAGTGGGCTTGGGCAAGAAATTTGAGTCAATCCAGAGCACTCACAATCTTATTAGGTGGAAACTTGAGAAACAAAGATCCACAAAAAAAATTTGATTCTCTTTTTCCCTCAAATTGTAATTTTTAATTATTTTTTAAATAGTTAACTATTATTTATTGGTTGCTAAAAAATTCGGTCGTCAGATCTAGATTCGGATCCTATCTATTCATATATGGATAGTTCGTGAACCAAAATGTTGGCTCCATATATAATAATTAATACCTTTTGATTCTCTTTTCTCATTGACTATAATTTTTATTTCTCTATGTATTAACTGAAAGCATATATATTAATTCAAATAAAAAATTAGAGTTTATTTAGATTAAAAAAGATAAATCGATAAAAACTGAAACTTTAGATAGAGAACGGATCAAACTAGGTAACAAAAAAATTTTACGTTATCCAGAGCAAATCCTATGTCCATGTAGCGAATCAAATTTCACTATTGATGATATTTACAAATTTTAAATCTCTCAAATCTCTCAAAATTACAAGTTACTCTCTCAAGTAGGACACAACTACAAAAACTCTTAAAAGGGTTTGCAAAAGAGATCTTCATACTAGAACTCAATCAAAACCCCTTTATCTAGATTAGAATTGATCGGACCCAACCCTAAATCAAATAGAGCTTGATTAGCCCAAATCTGAATTCAAAATCACCTCAAAAACCAAAATAGAGCGTTGTGCCATCGATCGCAAGCATCTGCATCGATGGCCAGCTTGTGCAGTCGTGGTTGTTAGCGCAAGCCATTATAGGCCCGTTAATGGCGGTGGCGCGATGGCGCCAGTTTGACCGATTATGGCCCATACTGTCATTGTTGAAATAGAGCCAAAAATTAATATTAACTTCCACTCGTTTAGGCTGCTACAAAACTTCGATACCAGGATCTAGACTTAGACTCTATTTGTTAATAAAATGGATAATTTGTGAACCAAAATGTTGGATCCATATATAAATTCACTATTATTGCTGCTATGTATCTTCAATTCCTAATTTTACATGAATTATGATTCTTCTTAATGTAAATTATGCATAGACGACGAGACGAATTTTTCTTCCCCACATAATATTATTGATAAGACCAAAGATTTTAGATAGGTTTTAACTAGAGATATCTTTGCTTTTTTCTCTTCATTTCTTAGACATACATAGTGACTCACATGCATAAAGGGAATGATACCTTACCATAAATTTATTAAATTTAGCTGAAGATATATAAAAATTAAAAATAAACAAAGAGCTGACAATTCTTGTCCGAGAATGATATTTATCTTGATTGGAGGCAAACTAAAAGACTGTTTATCAATATAAATTCCAAAATTTGGTATGCTGAATTACCCTCAATGACCACCTCCTTACCTTAAAGGTGCGCATCATTGCAATATGATTGTTGCCTTCGATTGCCCCTCTTGTCATTCAACCCAAGAAATTACCTAATCACCTTCTCTTATAGTTTCATGTCATGCCGACATGTGTGACAACAGTTCCTCGGAATTTCCATCTCCATCACTCTACACCGACCATCACAACTCTTTGACAAAAACGAAATTGGCGGCATGTGTTAGCTCGCATCTCCAATGCCTGGAACAATACACTAGGGATGTAAATGGAGCAGCTACGTAGTAGATATTGGTGTTTGCCATATTTGTATTTATTTTTTCTTCCCTATACAAATGCAATTACATATATTGCTCGGATATTAAATTCACTATCTATATTGTGCAAATATTGAATATGAATTCGGACTTGATCTAAAGGATAAGCAGATATTATTAATCATGATGATAGTTTTGAAAGAAAATTGATCAAATTCTCAATAATTATGTCTTCACATAATTAAATCGACTTTATTTCTTTATAATATCATTATTAGTTGACTTTCTCCTCCCAGCTCACAACATGTTGCTCCGTCATCTCCAGCTGCAGATCCTCAGCCACCACAGCATTCTTCTGCTTCTGTCTCTGATCTTCCCATTGCTCTTCGGAAAGGTTAGCACTCTACTACTGCTAATCCTATTTCTCAATTTGTTTTCTATAATCATGTTCACCCAATGTTCCACTAGTTTGCTCTTTCTCTTTCTTCATTCTCTATACTCAAGTTATTTCAGGAAGCAGTGTTAGTCTCTGTTTGGCAGTTGGCCATGGATGAAGAGATACAAACTCATGTCTCTTGTGGAACCTGAAATTTGATTCCATTTCCTCCTGATGCCTGTATTGTTAGTTATCGTTGGGTTTACTCTATCAAATATAAGCCTGGCGATTCCATTGATCGTTATAAAGCCCGTCTTGTTGCGAAAAGATTTTCCTAAATTTATGGTGTTGAGACTTTCTCTCCTATCACACATCTTAACTCTATTCGTATTATCTTCTCTCTTGCCGTGAATCTTGATTGGTCATTATTCCAATTGGATATTTAAAATACTTTCTTATATAGTGATCTGCAAGAAGAGGTGTACATGGAACAATTTCAAGAATTTAGTTTGAAGGAAGCCGCCACAAGTAAGCTAGGATTTTCTTTTGTGTTTTTGAATAGATGGTTGAGATTGATAGGTAATAAAATCACACGGTCGAGATCTATTTCTCAAATTTGCTCTGATACCATGTCAGAAAATATTGAGAACCAAAACTCAATCTCCAATGTCCATAAATCAGAGGATTACATTTATTTATAGACCTCTCAACGCCACATAAACCACTCAATAGGCAATATGGCACTAAACTCAAACTAAACCCAAATACAAAATAGTATTCTAATCTAACATGGATGTTATTCGAACATTGGCATATCTATTCAAAATATTTTATTATCTCCAATTTTTTCAATTTTCTTATATATATTTATAACATACAATTCAATTTAAATTGAGATCAAGAGCTTTGTGAGTTACAATGCATGTTAGTTATTGTAGGGGGCAAAAGTATGATTGAAAAGACTCCATTGAAGGGAAACTCCATATGTGAAAATTATCAAAAAACACTAGGCTATACAAATTCAAGAGTGAAATATGAGGCTAATCAATAGTATCACGTAGCAGCCAAAATGCTAGGATAATGATAGCACCATGTGAAATTCAAAACGTGAGGCTAATCGGTAACCTTGCGTCACAACTTTAGTTGAATTAAAATTGTTTCAGATTTGCAATCTGATCAGTTTAGTAAAAAAAATCGTTTTCCCTTTATCTTTAGCCACGAATTGGGTAAGTATTTACACCGAACTCCATTTTTAACAAGAAATTTCAATTTTTCCCTTGTGGAAGTGGTTATTAGCACATTATATAGCCACTGATATCATAGATACATATCAATATTCCAGATTATCAAACCAGCCTAAAGCTGAATGCAGGCTAAACAACCCACACCATGTTACTATTCTACAAACACACTCTTTGAGAGAAATAAAATAATAATAAAAGAAAAAAGTAAATATTCCAAAGAGTGCTATAGTTTTATAATTCTGAGCAAAATGCAAACATTAGCTTTAAATGAAAATAGAAAAAAAAATTCTCCATGATGTTAAGAGGTTCTCCTTGTCATTTAGAGTGAGTATAATGAAAGAGAAATCAAAATTATAATCTGATGAGCTCATGAATTGCCAACAAAAATAGCAAACCAGCTACTTGTACTTGAAAGTAAATAAATTTAAAGGTGAAAAATCCTAGAGAAATGATAAGCTCACTACTCCCTTAAATTGAGATTGTAATCATAACTTGTTATATTGATCATAAAGATTGTTGTCATATTTTTTTTTACTTTTTGAGAGAAGACGGTGGGTATAGCTCCCCGTATTTAATTAATTAGTATTTAATTAAACAAAATAGAGTATAATAACAGTACAAGTGTTCCTTGAGAGTGGACATCTATTACATAAAATATAGGGTAACGAAGTAAAAAATTGCACATACTTAAGGTTCCATAAGCTCCAGCCCTGTTATTCATATATGTGGAGATCCTTACTTCTCTGCTAGCTGATTACTCAAGCTATCTTTGTTCGTATGTGTCCTGACTCGCCTCCTTATTTGCTTGTCATATTGAAGCCAAGTTACTTTTGATCATAGTCAAATTCATACATCTAGCATGATATCACCAAATTTCAATGGCCTGGACAACGAATCTCGTGAAACAATGTACTCTTGGATATTTTTCTCGTGAAACAATGTACTCTCAGATATTTTTATTTTAATGATAAACAGTGAGAACTTGGCCTCCTCTCCCCCCTGCATTTCATTAAAGCAATACCATGTACTCTTGATACGTACTCTTGATATTAGAATCCATGGACATAACATAAATAATAACTTAGAAGACAAGAAAGTAGATCAAAAAATGTGAAGGATGCCCCCATGGAGTATGATTCTGATTAAACTTTAACTTTTTTCTTTTTCAAAGAACCCGATCTCTGCTTAAGAACCAAGTTATTACTTTGCTTTAACTTTAATTAAAGGAGGTTGATTTATGAGAGGTTCCTGTTTAAAGAACCAAGTTATTGTTTTGCTTTAATTTTACTTGATTTATGAGGCAAAGAGATTCTTCTTAGTCCGACTTTATACAAATTTGAGCTTATTGTCTGCATGCATGCATATTGAGCTCCCACATACTTACTGCAGACAATCATGGATATTATTAGCTCCGTTGTGGGTTCCATTGCATCACTTGTAGTGGCTCCGATCCTGAAGCGTATCAAATATGTGTTCAAAGTTGGATCAAATATGAGAGATCTGAGGAAGGCTACGGTCAATTTGGAGCTCACCAAGAACGAAGTTCAAGGGAAGATCACACGAGCGACTGAAGTAAGAGACGATGAGGTTCCAACTGAGAGAGTGCAGAAGTGGCTGGACAAGGTAGGCTACCCTAGTTTTATACGTGAAAACTCATTCAAAATATGTGATTATGGATTGCAATATCATTTATTAAAAAAAAAAAAGACAAAACTTTTTACGAGTTTGATTCGGCACTCTTAAGTTAGGAAGGTTAATAGGAGAGAGCTAACTCAGTATGAGATGAGTTTTCTCCAATATAATATGGGGGCACCCAATTTTTTAAATTATTTCCTGTTAAGTTAGCTCTATTTCAAGGCGAAACTCATAAGAACAGTGCCCCCCCAAAAAAAAAAAAAAAACGGTAACCACTGGTAGGAAAGTTTTGTCACTAAATATCTTATCACTAATATATTTATTCCCGACCAAGATTCCATCTAAAAAGAAAATCTATCAGGAAAAGAAGTATTCCTAATGGAATTTTTCCTACTAATTTCATTAGTCAAGATTATCTATTCCTGTCAAAATTCTCTTTGTCGAAAATCTGAACACTTCCAACAAAATTTTAGAGGCTGGAATAAATATTCCCGTCAAATTTCGTTTGTCGAGAAAATAATATTCTTGAAAAGAATTTTCATTCGTGGCTAAGAGATAATTTTGTCTAGACTACTATTAGTGATAAAATATTTTATTTGGATATATAATTTTTGATGAATTTTTAATTCCCAACCTATATCAATTAACTGTAAAGAATTTTCTTTCATAATTGTAAATTATTTATCCAGTTCCATTTACTGTTAAATAATTTCATTAAAGGATATCATATTTTAAGATTTTATTGCTCTTTATACATCAGAAACAACTGATTGTAAAACCTACACAACAAAAATTCCAAACATGAATTTATGCAATTTGTTTACGAATTAATAATGTATTTATATACCAAAAATCAACATTCCAATCAGAAAAGAACTAATGAATCTCCGTCACTAATTTAATATCCAAATCCAAAATAATTTGCTGACAAAAGTCTATATATACCATATCCAAATACTAAATCCAAGTCTTAAATGTAACCTAATAACATCTAAAATATTAAAAAATCTTCATCCAAGGTCAACTAGATCAGCATCATCCCTTGCTTGTGACATTCTACCTCAGAATTTTCAACTTCATTTAGACAATCGACATCCTATAAAATACATAGAATGAAAATAAGTTATAAATGAACAAGTAATGGAAGTTTCCAAAAATTTTTTACTAGTTTTAGAAAAGTTTGTTTAAATTTCCCACGCATCTTAAGAGTTAGAGTAGTAAATATAAACTCTCTCATTTGGCTAATGACTATTTATGCGTAAATCAAATTTGTTTTAATAATACATATTATAAAAATATAAAGTTAAACTTTTCTCTCCTTTAATTTTATTTTTTTCAATTTATTAACGACTATACTCTAGAAAATTCTTTAGCCACACTGTTAAATAGCTCGTCCTGTATGATTAAGCTTTTAGAGTATATGCATATTTTTCACTTAATTAATTGAGGCAAACTCGTTATGTTACTTTATCTACCAAATTTAAAAATGACCACAACTAACTATAGAAAGAAATTATAAATGATATAAAAACTCGTTATAGCCACCCTACCAAAAACTTGATATGTCTTCATTTGAGAATACAAAAAAAAAAATGATTTCTGAAAATATTAGGGCTAAAATACTTAATTCTCCATAATCTAAAAATAAATCGAACCTATGTACAAATTTATTTATAGACGACTAAGAGCACACTTGATAGCAACAATTTCTAAAGTAAAAAGATTGGCCAGTTCACTTGAAATAATAATAATCAACAAAACTATTTGGTCAATGTTTTTTGTGTAATAATAGTTTTATAATCCAAATTACTGAAATATTTTATAAATATATATTGAAAAATAATTTTTGCCTTGAATTTTTCACTGCAGTCTAATCCTACCTGGATTCTTGGTGAAATTTCAAGTTGTGAGGAGAAATGATTGTGCTTGGAGAGAATGTACCTAAAAGAAAAAAAATTAAAATGAAGAGAATAAGATATTTATTGTGTTTCACTAAAAAAATAAATATAATAGATAATAGAATTGGTTATTCTATAAATAAAAATTAAAAGCATTAATTTGTAAAATTTAACGCATCTGCAACTAAAAGAATATTTGGTTTCCTTTCTTTTTCTAACAACTAAAAAGAAAAATATCTTTCTAAACAAAACTACACAAAATACGAAGAGAATGAAAATAAAAAGGAGAATAATTAATTATAGTTGTGGATTAATTAGGATGTAATTTATTGCACTTAAAATCAAAATACCTCAAATAAAAAATTATCACTAAATACTACAAGTTAAAGATCTACAAAAATCATAATTCATAATTTCTAGTGCATGTAACAGTATATGTGAACTATTTCATGAGGATTAATTGTTTTTCTTTTTAAAAGGTTTATTGGTTTATACTATTGTTACTAGATAGAAAGGTTTGAGTATTATCATGAGTTGTTTTTAGGGATGATAGTAGGCAAGTCCATGGGCATATTTTTGACCCAACTTATTAAAAATTTTGAATTGAAAATAGAATTTTTATTTTTTTTAATTTAGAATTTTGAATAGAATGGATCCAAAAAATGATCCATGGACCTGTCTATTCCCATATCTAGTTATTTTAAGTCAAGAAATTTTGGATCAATTTTCTTTTTGTTTTAATTCCGATGAGCTATTATTTTGGAATATTGCTTTTCTTTAATTAGAAAGCATGGAGTATGATTTTTTTTTTGTTGCCCCCAATTACTAGATTATATCATTTATGACTTTCGAATTAGATGTAACAACCTAATTTCGTCATAACTTACATTCTTAATATCAGATTAATCCCAAAGTGAATACGTTGTATTTGTCTCATTTTTCTATATTTTTGTGATTTTCTTAAAATTTTTAATATAATCACTTAAAATAATATTATTTTAATCACCGGTGGGTCCTACACATATTTTTACTAGTCTCTCTTCTTTGACTTGTAAAGATTAAGTTTGACTTTTTTTTGGGTTAGTTTAATTTGAAATTATAATATTAAATAACTCTAATACCTATTATTAGTATTCATTTGTCCTATGCCTATTTTGTTTTATTCACCCATACCTTACTTTACCATGACAAACCATCTAATCCCCCATATCCCTCCTTTATTATATCTTTTTCTTCCATTCCTTTCATTTGTTTTCTCTCCTTCATTTTTCATTTATCTCTTCCTTTTATTTTTTTTTTTACTCCAACTC
This sequence comes from Dracaena cambodiana, assembly GCA_036321105.1. Classification (NCBI taxonomy): domain Eukaryota; kingdom Viridiplantae; phylum Streptophyta; class Magnoliopsida; order Asparagales; family Asparagaceae; genus Dracaena; species Dracaena cambodiana. The sequence continues at coordinate 42,485,015 of JAYEPQ010000013.1, forward strand.
AAGAGAAGAAAAGAGAAGAAGAAAAGAGAAGAAGAAGAAGAAAAGAAGAAGAAATTATTTAGCCTCAAGATAGGCTTACCTTCCCTAACCAATCAAGACAAGTAAAATCACATCCCCTCTCATGTTTTATTTTTAATTCTAATTGTTTATGGTTAACTTAGAATCTTGATTTGTTTAATTTTAGAAATATGATATTTTTATACAAAATTCTCTGTGATTATTTTAAATATAAAAATATGATTCTTATTTTAAATATAAAAATATGATTCTTACACTCTACTCTATGTTTATGTATTAAATTTGTGATTTTATTTAAGGTCTCCTATGCTTAAACTATAAGTTACAACTTAAACTATGTTTTATTTTGAAATTACAAAGAAACCACCTTTATGAATGTTCATCATATTGGATATACATTTGAATTTTTCCATATAAGTTCTTCATGTATAATGTAATGATTTTAAAATCATTTTCCACTTGCCGTTAGAAAATATGTATATATATACATTTATTTATTTATTCATTATCATGTTTTAAAGAGAGAGTTTCATATAAGTATTACATTAAATTTACTAAAATATTTCTTTTATGCAAGCTATTATATTAGGTCATAATTCCTTTATGCTAATTCATGTTTACTTGAAACATATATACATTAGTAAGGTTTAATAAATTTTGCTACTTTCCATACCATGAAATCATTCTAGAATTTGGAAAATTCATTCATTCTAACATTTTATACTCCATCATACTTGCATTGACACATGCATACTAGTTACTTGTACAACATATACGAAATTATGCCGGACTTTCCTTATTAGTGCATACACGTCTTGATAGTGCCATGGATCTTGACTTGCCTGTTAACTTGATTTTGACATTCCATCATATTTACTTCGACGTATACATACTAATTACTTGTACAAGATACATGAAAATATTCCGGATTTTCCTTGTTAGTATATACACATGTCTTGATGGTGCCATGGATCCTAACTTGCCTGTTAACTTGATTTTGATATGGACCACATCTTGCTTGTTACTAGACATGTATATGTATTAATCTTGACATGATTAGTTTATCATATTCCGGATTGATTTGCATATAATATAACTTGAAATCTTGGGTTATGGGAGAACTAAAGGGTGGACAAATATTGTATCGTGAAAAGTTTAGGATAGGTTGCGCAACCGAAATAGGGGCCCATCCGCGGGGGCGCCCGGGTGGTACTGAGCCATCATCTCTTGTTTAGTCCATGTTGATGGGACGACCGATTACTCAGTAATCGGTATCTGCTTGAGTGCTTAGCGGCACGGCTGGTTCAGCGCCAGCATCTTGGCCGGGTCCCGGGTATGCACGGGTACTTTCATGATACGAGTCATTTCTTCACCACTTAGTTCAAAATATAAAATAAAATATGATATTAACCTAAACTTGATATGCATAAGTCTCCGTACTTGATATTGATTACATACAGGTTTATTTCTTCACCAGTTAGTTCAAATATAAAATAAAATATGATATTAACCTAGACTTGATATGTATTAGTCTCCGTACTTGATATCGATCACATACGATACAGATCTATTTCTTTACCAATTAGTTCACCATGCATGTGCATATGCTTTTTATATCAATTCATATTTTACTTGTTAATACATATTGCATGCTCTCTACCATACAAGTCTATTTATTCACCATTAGTCTCCATACTTGATAGCATGTACATTCTTTCTTGATATCATTACTTGATCATTTAATATTTTCCACACATGCGCATAGTTTCATATCCACACCCATATCTTACCTACTTGTTTATATTACACGCTCCGTACTTCTTATTATTTTACTTGCCGGGTTTGACCCTGAGCTCCCCCACACGCTCAGGTACTGAAGATGTGAGCGAGGATCTGCCACTGCATGATTCGTACTTTCTAGAGCAGACCGAGCAGCAAATAGATTTATAGGCCTCCGCTTTTGTATTTTTTGTTTGGTATGTATCACTCCTTTGGGACTTTATTTCTAACTTTTGTATCAGTATTGTACTTGTTGCTGCTTATCTTAGACATGTATATCTTCTCTTTTATATGGCAGTAGACTAACTTCCAAGATCCTGGTTGATTACTAGTATTCAATTCCATTCATTTCTCCTTTTACATACTTATAGGTCTCGTGCACGTTGATTTACACGTGCCCGCCGGTAACGCACTCCGTTTTCGTATCCCTCCGGAAAATGGGGCGTTACAGAGTGGTATCAGAGATCTAGGTTAATTTAGGATGTCTTTAGGACTACTGCCATATATAAACATGTCCAAAATTTTCTTTGATCTGAAATCTTATCTTGGTCCTATTATTAGTTAATTTTCTTTATTGCCTACTTCTTTTATCCATACCATATATATCTTTTGATTTTCTATGTATCTAGTCTTGTACTTCTGCTATTTGAGTCCTATTAAGTTGACATGGTAATTATAGAGATTTATTCTCTATCGGCAATAGTTACAGTCAATCATTAGAACTGTAGCAAGTGGATTTATGAGATACTCCATAGTTGATTTTCAACTAAAATCATATGCTTTTGTTGTTATGAGTTTTATCTATTGGCGTGGCAATAATTGATCTGTAGGCAATTATTGCAGTTATTCGTAAGGACTTTAATAAGTGAGACTCGTGATATTTTTTTCCATCATATATTTTTGATTATTTATCCCACTAGTTTAGATAGTATGACAAGTTAGTTTTCAACTATATTTTGATTGGAACTATTTTCTCAATAATCACATTCATATCAATTGATTGATATCTTGTAATTCCAATCAGTTAAAAAATTAAATTTCGAGGACGAAATTTTTTGTAAGGAGGGTAAAATGTAACAACCTAATTTTGTCATAACTTACATTCTTAATATCAGATTACTCCCAAAGTGAATACGTTGTGTTTGTCTTATTTTTCTATATTTTTGTGATTTTCTTAAAATTTTTAATATAATCACTTAAAATAATAATATTTTAATCACCGGTGGGTCCTACACATATTTTTACTAGTCTCTCTTCTTTGACTTGTAAAGATTAAGTTTGACTTTTTTTTTGGTTAGTTTAATTTGAAATTATAATATTAAATAACTCTAATACCTATTATTAGTATTTATTTGTCCTATGCCTATTTTGTTTTATTCACCCATACCTTACTTTACCATGACAAACCATCTAATCCTCCATATCCCTCATTTATTATATCTTTTTCTTCCCTTCCTTTCATTTGTTTTCTCTCCTTCATTTTTCATTTATCTCTTCCTTTTATTTTTTTTTACTCCAACTCAAGAGAAGAAAAGAGAAGAAGAAAAGAGAAGAAGAAGAAGAAAAGAAGAAGAAATTATTTAGCCTCAAGATAGGCTTACCTTCCCTAACCAATCAAGGCAAGTAAAATCACATCCCCTCTCATGTTTTATTTCTAATTCTAATTATTTATGGTTAACTTAGAATCTTGATTTGTTTAATTTTAGAAATATGATATTTTTATACAAAATTCTCTGTGATTATTTTAAATATAAAAATATGATTCTTACACTCTACTCTATGTTTATGTATTAAATTTGTGATTTTATTTAAGGTCTCCTATGCTTAAACTATAAGTTACAACTTAAACTATGTTTTATTTTGAAATTACAAAGAAACCACCTTTATGAATGTTCATCATATTGGATATACATTTGAATTTTTCCATATAAGTTCTTCATGTATAATGTAATGATTTTAAAATCATTTTCCACTTGCCGTTAGAAAATATGTATATATATACATTTATTTATTTATTCATTATCATGTTTTAAAGAGAGAGTTTCATATAAGTATTACATTAAATTTACTAAAATATTTCTTTTATGCAAGCTATTATATTAGGTCATAATTCCTTTATGCTAATTCATGTTTACTTGAAACATATATACATTAGTAAGGTTTAATAAATTTTGCTACTTTCCATACCATGAAATCATTCTAGAATTTGGAAAATTCATTCATTCTAACATTTTATACTCCATCATACTTGCATTGACACATGCATACTAGTTACTTGTACAACATATACGAAATTATGCCGGACTTTCCTTATTAGTGCATACACGTCTTGATAGTGCCATGGATCTTGACTTGCCTGTTAACTTGATTTTGACATTCCATCATATTTACTTCGACGTATACATACTAATTACTTGTACAAGATACATGAAAATATTCCGGATTTTCCTTGTTAGTATATACACATGTCTTGATGGTGCCATGGATCCTAACTTGCCTGTTAACTTGATTTTGATATGGACCACATCTTGCTTGTTACTAGACATGTATATGTATTAATCTTGACATGATTAGTTTATCATATTCCGGATTGATTTGCATATAATATAACTTGAAATCTTGGGTTATGGGAGAACTAAGTCGTGGATAAATATTGTATCGTGAAAGGTTTAGGATAGGTTGCGCAACCGAAATAGGGGCCCATCCGCGGGGGCGCCCGGGTGGTACTGAGCCATCATCTCTTGTTTAGTCCATGTTGATGGGACGACCGATTACTCAGTAATCGGTATCTGCTTGAGTGCTTAGCGGCACGGCTGGTTCAGCGCCAGCATCTTGGCCGGGTCCCGGGTATGCACGGGTACTTTCACGATACGAGTCATTTCTTCACCACTTAGTTCAAAATATAAAATAAAATATGATATTAACCTAAACTTGATATGCATAAGTCTCCGTACTTGATATTGATTACATACAGGTTTATTTCTTCACCAGTTAGTTCAAATATAAAATAAAATATGATATTAACCTAGACTTGATATGTATTAGTCTCCGTACTTGATATCGATCACATACGATACAGATATATTTCTTCACCAATTAGTTCACCATGCATGTGCATATGCTTTTTATATCAATTCATATTTTACTTGTTAATACATATTGCATGCTCTCTACCATACAAGTCTATTTATTCACCATTAGTCTCCATACTTGATAGCATGTACATTCTTTCTTGATATCATTACTTGATCATTTAATATTTTTCACACATGCGCATAGTTTCATATCCACACCCATATCTTACCTACTTGTTTATATTACACGCTCCGTACTTCTTATTATTTTACTTGCCGGGTTTGACCCTGAGCTCCCCCACACGCTCAGGTACTGAAGATGTGAGCGAGGATCTGCCACTGCATGATTCGTACTTTCTAGAGCAGACCGAGCAGCAAATAGATTTATAGGCCTCCGCTTTTGTATTTTTGGTTTGGTATGTATCACTCCTTTGGAACTTTATTTCTAACTTTTGTATCAGTATTGTACTTGTTGCTGCTTATCTTAGACATGTATATCTTCTCTTTTATATGGCAGTAGACTAATTTCCAAGATCCTGGTTGATTACTAGTATTCAATTCCATTCATTTCTCCTTTTACATACTTATAGGCCTCGTGCACGTTGATTTACACGTGCCCGCCGGTAACGCACTCCGTTTTCGTATCCCTCCGGAAAATGGGTCGTTACAGTTTATCAAATAATTATTGTCATACTGTCAATTGTAATTATAATTTTATTATTTTTGTTCTTTGTAAAAATCATAAGAGCTTACAACTAGGAAATCCGATTCTACATAGCTTGATGAGGAAAAGATAAAAAAAGTAAAAACCAATAAACATTATTGATATATCACTGCACTTAACAAATACAAACATAATAAAAATATTAAAAAAATTAAATAGGATCATAAACCATAAATTGCTCCATCTATTGAAATAAAATCAAAACCTTAACCTATTCCAAAACAATATTAAATAGAAATGAAAAATAAGATTGGAAAACAATCGAACAAGTAGCCGAGAACTATAGATTGGATTGGTGGTGATGAACTTCTCAATGTCGGTGTTAGTGGGAGGCTTTGTCAACTGAGTTTTTAAGTAAGCAAGAAAAGAAAAAGGTGTTGAGATTGAGATGATGGCGTGATAAAAAAAAAATATTGATGTTTGAGATTGAGTTTAAAAAAGAATTGTGTTGAAATTGAGATAAAACTCCAATAATTAGATTAGTTAGGAATGCCGAAATATGAAAAAAAAAAAAAAAAGTGAATGTTAAAAACAATTTTTCCAGTTTCTAAAAAGATTACCTAAATTTCTTTGAGTAAATTAATTTTAATCTAATAAAATCTCAGTCGTCCAAGTAAGAGAATCAAGATTAGATATAATTTTGTTAAGCATATTCCCCAGATTGACTCAAAACAATCTCAACCATCTAAATATTTTGGTCAAAAATAATTATGCTTCTCTTAAGCTCAAAATCTCTCAAAAAATACTATATTAATGAGTAATATTTTTCCTCTAGATTGTATTATATTCTCAAGTAATTTTTTTTTGTGGCAAAAAATTACTCAAAACTACTAAGTTTTCTATTAGTCACACAAACACACACCAAAAACCCAGTGCAAAATTTTGAGTCAGTTAGCTAGTCTAAATAATTTTGATAATGGAGCCATTTTAAGTTGTCATGATTAAAACTAAATGAATATTTTTTAATTAAAAATGGTTATTAGTTTTTAGATGGATTAACATTGTGAAAGAGAGGCTCCATGAGGAATTAATTTTGTATTTTGATTATGTCTTAGTAAGCAAATAAAAATAATAATTAAGAGTAATTAATCATGAAATAGTTTTGCAGTTTGATTACTATTTCAGTTTTTACTATAACTATTGAGAGTTTATTTTTAGATAATGAATAATGTCAAAATTAAACTTTGCAAGAAGATTGAGGATGAATTTCTCACGGACTGTTTAGTAGTTTATATTGAAAATGAAATTGCTACAAAATTTAGCATAAAAGGCAGTTATATAAAATTTTGAGAGTCGTGTTCCTTCCTGATGATGACTACATAAAAAATATTCAAAGATCTATTATTTTCTTGTTATGTTTGTCTTTATTTCTTGAATGAATCATAGTAAGATTTTATTAATGTAAATTGAAGTTAATTTTGTGACAAATTGTAAAATATTTTTTTATTAATAAAAGTTAAAGTTCTTATTATTGGCTCTAAAACGCTAGTTCCATCCCCTGCTCTCTTCTATTGGTCCCCTTAAATATGTATAGCTCACATACCTGAACCGAACTCAAACATTTTTTTTTTTTTTTTGGGGGTAATGAAATAAACACATACCATGAGGATAGATAGATGTGAAGTAAAACAATAACTTTCTTAACAAGCCTTCAATATAGAGTAGCATCATATCATCATGAAAGCAATCTACTAGTTAAGTTATAAAAACATACCCAGAATGAAAAAAAACCAATGAGACTCAAAGCATGAGGATGTACATGTTCAAGAGTCAGATCTTGACCCCTCCTATTCATATTTATAAATTAAAAAAAAAATTAATTCAAAAATTTGAATATGACGGACCAGGGAATGATTTTTGAACTTGCTCATTCTCATCCCTGGATTACTCACCAATCACAAATTCATACTTAAGTTTATGTTCATCCAATTAATTTCCTTATTAGTAAGAAAATTAACTCCTAACTACAGTCTCCATCTGCCATTCAATATCTCCCACTCTTTAAATCTCTATCCTCCCTTGTAGTTAGGATGGGAATGAATAAGTCCACAGACTAAGTTTTGGCATATCGTATTTAAAATTTTGAATTAGAAAAATAGAAATTTTATTCTTAATTCAATATTTTGAATATGACAGTCCAACAATTTGATCCGTGAATGCACCTATTATCACTTGCACTTCTTTATTGTATACAATTAAGTATATATCAAACAACAATATTTCAAGCATAACCAAATGATTATCCACTATATAGACCCATTAGTTTCCATTTTTCATGCCTAGAGAGTAGAAAATACTGTCAAACAATTAGCAAGTGCGCAATTTGTGAATCAGAATAAATATACAGGTCCATCATGTTAGCTCCTGGATTTGACCACCCCATAATCCAGTATCATATACATAGATATGTAATATTTCATATCTTATTAAAATATACAAAAATGACCTTGATGTTGTCTTTTTTCTCAAAAAAATAAAATAAAATAAAATAAATAATCCAATATCATATAAACTTTTTTCATGCAAAGTGGCGGACAAATGCCCTCCATAATATGTTAATAAGACATAATAGAACTAAGTACATAAAAATGGTCTCACTGGGACTAATGATATCTTTTGCATATGGCATGCCTTAGGTCAAAATGGCAGTGGATGAAGTGAACAAAATAGAAGAAGAGCGTAAGCGATTGAAGATGTGCTTGGGAGCCTGCCCGCTTAATTGTTGGTCTAGGTATAAAACTGGCAAAAGAGTAGTGGAAGTGATTACACAAGTCAAAGAGCTCCTCGAAGAAGTAAATAAAATGGATGTCGTAACTAACAAAGTTGTTTGCCCGCATCGGCCAATATCTGACAGTGCTCTTCCTCTGTCAACATCCGAGATCTTCTTAAGGGAAGCTATCGAATGCATGAAAGATGAAACAGTGGACATGATAGGCATATGGGGAATGGGAGGCATAGGCAAGACCTCCCTCATGACGCAAGTCAACAATCACCCAGACATCAAATCAGCCGAATACAACGTGGTCATACGGGCCGTCGTTTCCCAAGAAGTTAGCTTTGATCGGCTGCAGAGGGACATCGCCGCGAGGGTGGGGTTGGAATTTGCGGAGCAGCAGAGTATAAGCGAAGAGTCGCAAGCTGAGGCCCTCCGTCACTATCTGAAATGGAAAAAAATTTTGCTGTTGCTAGATGATATATGGGAGGCATTAGATCTCCACAAACTGGGTATTCCCAGTCTTGACAATAGCCACAACTCCAAGGTCATATTCACGACTCGATCTGAGGCGGTGTGTGATCAGATGGTGGCCTTCCATCGCCAAGCGAAATTGAAGAAGATCAAGGTGGAGTGCTTGAAACCGGAGGAAGCATGGGAGCTCTTCCTTGCAAACATTGGCGAGACGGTGCAGAGCATCATCAAGTCCGACGGGAGGGTGCGTGAACGTGCGCAGATGGTGGAGAACAAGTGCGCAGGCTTGCCGCTTGCCCTTGTCGTGATAGCTCGTGCCATGTCCAGCAACAAGACATGGTATGAGTGGGAGGATGCTGTCCATTCCATAAATGATCTTCGCCTACAAGAGCTCTGGGGTGAGGAGACCGATCCGTTGTATCCTGTCTTGAGAGTTAGCTATGACCGTTTGATGAATGATCAGATGAGGAAGTGTTTCTTGTGTTGTGCTTTGTGGCCAGAAGATTTCGACATTCCGAAAGAAGATCTTATCCGGTGTTGGTTAGGCATGGGTCTTATAGCCGACTTCCGTAATATCATGGATGCCTTCATCAAGGGGCACACCATCATCGAAAGACTAAAGGGAGCTGCCATGCTAAAAGAGACTGAGATCGACCTGCGCTCGCAAGATGAATCTTGCGTGAAGCTCCACGATAGAATTCGAGGCATGTCTTTGTGGATTGCGTCTGAGAAGTGGATTGTCCGAGCCCGAGCAAAAATAAACACAGCAACAATACCAGATGAAGAAAGGAGTAGAAAATGGAGAGAAGCTGAGGTAGTATCACTGATGTTTAGTAAGGTCGAAGGCTTGTCATTTCAATTCCCCTACTGCCCCAACATCAAAGCCTTGGTCCTCCAAGGGGCTGAAATCACCTGGCCTGGTGATACTTATGTTTTCCTCCAAAACATTCCTATCCTTCAATATCTCGATCTGTCAGGCTACAGAGGGTTTGTTTTCTATAGCTCCAAACTATTGTGCAATCTGAGCAGACGACTGGTCGGGCTGCAATGTCTTGATTTAAGCTATGCCTGCGACTTGGTGCTACCAAAAGAGTTGGTAAACCTGTCGAAACTGAAACACTTGTTCATCAGACGTGGAGAGATACTTTCAATCCCTTGTGGGTTGATATCGGGGTTAGAGAAACTTGAGATACTAGATCTCAGCAACACTACATATTCAAAATGGGAAACTCCGGGCGAAGCAAGAATAGAGGAACTGGGATGTACAAATGCGGCAGGAGGTTTGAAAGGCATCGGACTCAGTCTTCGCCATGATCATTTCTGGCTACTGCACGAGTACATTCATCGACATTTGCCACTTTGTGAGCTTAAAATAATGGGAGACGGGTTTACCTTACCAACCCTCTTGCTATCAAAAGCTTTCTTTCCGGGCGGCATTTTTCCATGCACACTCAAGTCCTTGAGGTTCAGTAATTTTGTTGTGAAAGCAATAGATATCTCTGCCTAAGAAAATGATCGACTCGACAATTTAGAGGTCCTCGAATTTGATCGGGTGTCTTTCACGCTTGGGCACTTCAGATGGGAGGGAGAAGCGATGCTCCAAGTGTTGTTTCAAAATGTTTCTTCCCTAACTTTTTATTCCTGTTTTAGGTTTAAAGATATTAGTTGGATTGTGCAGCTACCGAACCTCGACATATTAAGAATAGAGTCCTGCCATGAACTGGAATATATCATTCGGGGTGAGAAAGCAGGACGAGAAGTAGATGAAGATGAAACCGCGGAAGGAGAACAAACAGACGATAAGATGATCCTCCCCAAGTTAAGAACTATCAAGCTTGATTCTCTATCCAGTTTGAGGTCCTTCTTTGACACCACAACCACTATTCTCAGGTGTTCGGGAAATTCTATTTGCACACTGTATTTTACTCTTGACGCACGGTTTTAAAACTTATAAATAATTATAAGTTTGCCATTATTTTTTTTGACTAAATTACCCTTATAAATTTCAAATTAAGATTTTTTAAAATTTGGAATTACCACTCATCGTGTTCCTCCTCTATTTTCTCTCTAAAACCCTAAATAATTTTTTTTGATATTTAATAAAAACACATCTCCTACAAAATTATTGATTTGATTTATTGACCCCTTAATTTTTTTTTACATTAACGTTTCTGAAAAGATTAGAAGAATTTTAAATTCTTTGATTTCACCGTGACAAGTGAAATTTGAGTTTGAGTTTTCTTATGCAAATGAAAAATTCCAACATGTAATTGGTGTTAGAGAACAAATTTAAGGTACGATTTAATTTTTTTTTTTTAGGTTTTATGCATATTATTTTGAAATTTATCGTTAATTAGTTTTTTTTGGGAGACTTCGCTTACTGGTCGGATATTAATACCCGACCAGAATATTTCTTGGTCGGGTATTAATACCCGACCAAAATAGTTTTTTTGCTAAATAGAATCGGACGGGTGAGGAGTTAGAGAAAAAGAGGAAGGGTATTTTTGAAAAAAAATTTGGGCGCAGAAAGTAAAATGATATTATTTCAAAATATGAGTTTGGTGTAAAGAGAAACCAGGGCGCCAAAAGTAAAATGCAATGCGCAAATAGAATTTTCCCAGGTGTTCATACATTATGATTCACAACTGTCCAAATTTGACCTACTGTATTAAATCTTCATCTAGAATAAACAAAGGAAAAGTCAAAGTATGGTTTTATTAAGGTAAGGTTAGTCCCTGGAAAGAAAAAAAAAAAACTTTTTTTTGGCTATTTAGTGTACATGTATATTTCTGTTTATCGCATTTGGATGTTTCTTCTAAACTTATGCTTTTTTTTTTTTTATTCATAACAACAAGCAAAAAGCCCCACTCAACTTGCACTTGTTCTTCTCCATGTTCTTGCGCTTTTGGCTTAATCTGCAAACATATCCTCTACTTATGCATCAAGATTCAGACCATCTCGTTTAATATGATAAAACTAGAAATTTTTTTTCTTTTTTTTTTTTAAAGATAGAAGGAATGGAGCCACCGCTTATGCCTCCTACGGTGAGCGGACTAGAGAGTATAATAAAAACTAAAAGCTTTAAAAAAAAAAAGAACCACTCCAGCAATTGTCTATGAGAGAATTGTAGGGGAACTAAAAATACAATGTAAAAATTGTGATAAACACTTAATAAGAATGGGGCGTGCACTTGGTACTTTTGGTTGGAGAGAAAAAGCATAAATTTTAATAATAAAAATAGCACACCATTATCTATTGCTATGAAAATTCACTTTCATATATTGTTTGGACAGGTTAAATCAATCCGAGTCATGACATAATGGCGGAAACTAATGAGCTGAGAGAAATGAGGAGGTGATTGGACCTCCATATAGAAGAAGAAGAGGGGCAATGAAGACGGACAGGACCTGAGTAGGAGAGAGGAGGAAACCTCGCTAACAAGGAAGCCAAAAAGAGTCGGTGTTCAGAGTATCTTGGGCTGCAAATTGAAAAATTTTCCTATCAAATATTTAGGTGTGCCGATTAGACAAGGAAGGCTTATCAAAAAAGACTGGTGCCCCGTCATTGATAGGATCGAGAGGAGGCTTGACGGATGGAAGGCCAGATACCTTTCTCTACGAGGTCACATCGTCCTAATAAACTCGGTCCTTTCATCAATTCCGCTCTACCTCATGTCCATCCCAACATGGGTTAGAGAGAGGATAGATAAAATTAAAAGAAGATTCTTATAGAGGGAAACTTCAGAAAACCAGTCACAATATAGTTTAGTGGGCTGGGGTCAGGTATGTAAGCCAAAAAAGGAAGGAGGTCTAGGAATCCTGGATCTAAAAACCTTCAATCTTGCCCTCTTGACCAAATAGTGGTGGAGAGTGTTGACAAAACCGGGAGGGCAACTGCAAAAGATATTGCAACTCAAGTACGGCCCGTGAAGAGGCAAATGGTGGGAAGAAAATCATAACACATCTCATATATCAATTTTCTGGAAAGGGTACTAAGAACGAAGGATATTTTCCGATCAAGTGTATCGTTCATCCCGAGTCGGAAAGGAAGAGTATCTTTCTGGAATGATCGGTGGTGTACAGAGGTACCACTAAGGGTACTTTTCCCAAAGGTTTTCGAGCTAGCAAACGATAAGAATGCCATCATTAGCCAGTTGTGGCACCGAAGTAAGTGGGATTTGGGAATTAATGTATATATACAGATGTCACAACTCGTTCACAGGCCATAGAGCTTAAGAATCTCATACAGCAGTTCCCCCCGAGTGCTAATGAATGTGATGAGGTCTTTTAGAGATGGAAAAAACACCGGAATTTCACTGTTAGGTCTGCATACAAATATTGCATAGATGGCGGATGCAGGTTACCGCAGGCATCTCACATATGGCAGACTAAATGCCCCCTCAAAGTAAGGGGTTTTCTATGGATTATCGCCAAAGGCACAATCCTAACCTGGGACAATCTACAAAGGAGGGGATGGAAAGGGCCAGGTATTTGCATTGTATGTCAAGCAGACACAGAGTCCAGTTCACACTTATTCTTATCATATGCTTATACCGTAAAACTCTGGAAGAAGTGTGCAGCGTGCCTGCACATAACAATCGACATGGCCGAGAATGTCGATATATGGGAAAGAGCCGGAATTAGTAGGTCTACAAAACACAGTGCCCATATCTGTCGTATTATATATGTTAGCAGCTATCTGTTGGAACATGTGGAGAGAGAGAAACAGCAGAATTTTTAGACAGAATATGCATTCAACTGATATCTATTTTTACTTCACATACCATGATATGATCTCTTGGATAGGTCTATTATCGGAGAGAGAGCGCCTATGCCTCTCAGAAGACCAGGACACAGATGAGGAGCTGCAGGAAGACTTTCCAGTTGGGGCGACACAGGGTCCCGCGGATACTGATTGAGGGAGCGAGTTTTTGGACATCGACAGTCCACTGCTAGTGGAGACCTTTGGATGTTGTTTTGTATTCTGCCATTTTATTTGTATTTGATGATCTAAGGCCAAACAATTGATACCCATGGGTGTCATGGCTCCTTTTATTTTTGCTATTTTGTTTTGCCATCTGATGTAAAACAGGTGTTCTGTTATTTCTCATTAATAGAACGCGGAGGGCAATTGCTCACCGTTACAACCTCACAAAAAAAAATAGTCAGAGTGGAGCTCATTTTATGAATCGGATATGCAATCAGTTGTAATAAGTTTGTTTGATAAAATATTTAGTAGTGGTAGCCTTCTATAGAGGGACACCTACGTAATATGAACCCAAGTTTCATTATAAATTATTAATGAAACATGGGCCATATAGCCCACCGTTATTTTCATAAAATAAAAAAAAAAGACCATTTCTGTCATCACAGTCAAAGAAACGAAGTGAGTTAGACTCCCAATAAGGAAGACTAGTAAGACAAAATAGTCAAGGCATCCAACACGCTGCTATACTCCCTCCCTAGCCCAAAGTCTCGAAAGAGGTCAAGCGTTTTCCTCTGACAAAATCATCCTCCTCTTCTCCAGAGGTCACTGAGGGGTAAAGAACGAGGCTCCTACAAGCAACTACGTGCATAGCGGTGGATACTGTGAAGGATTCCGGCTCTTGCTACTCTATACCCATCCACATATTGAGCATTTCTCCGTTACGAAAATAAAAAGAAAACTGTATTAGAGTATATGATTGTGGTAGAAAATAAGTAGATGATCAATATGAAATATATATATATATATATATATATATATATATATATATATATATATATATATATATATGGGAAAACTGGAGGAGGGCTGTCAGCTCAGGATTTTTCCTGAGCTGCCGCCACATGGCAGCCTCCTATTTGTCTGTTTCACTTTGCTTTTAAAAAATAGAGCTGCAGTTTGTTAAAGGGAGAGTCTGTGATTAATTACAATAAATATGAGGGTTTATTTGCAAATTACCCTCCCATTTTATCTAACCCGTCGACGCCCCTATACTTGCCTCTCTCCTCTGCTTCAATCACCCAACAATGACCCTTTATCTATCTGACAATTCGTCTCTCTCTCTCTCTCTCTCTCTCTCTCCCCTCCTCTGTACCCAACTTAGGAACCCGCCGACGCCCTGCCTCTCTCTCTACTCTCTATGCATCCAATTCAAAGAACTGCCAATGCTTCTCTCTCTCCTTTGCTTAGATGTCGAATTCACGTCGTTGAAGTTTTGTGCTATGATGGATAAATTCCTACTTAGCTAATTTTTGCTAGTTCTATATTCATTGGTTGATTGTTTTATAGTATTATCATGAGGTAAAATGGTGCACATGGGACTTGTACACTATATACAAGTGTATATTTTTTTTCTTATTTGGATAATTGTTGGTAGTTCTCTGCTTGATTATTTTCTGCAATTATGATGAGGTTGAATGGTAGACAGGAAACTATGTACAAGTGTATTGCTATTTCTGTACAGGAATTTTGGAGATGTTCAGAAGTTTTGACATTAAAACTTGATTTGTATTTGTTGAAGACTACTTGTGAATTTTGAGTTGCCTCATATTCTTGTATGTGAACCATTAGGGGCTGCTACATCTACATATTGTGTAGTGTGGTGAATATTATGTGCTATGCAATTATTACAGTGCTTTTTGCATTTTCTTTTCTTATTTTAATTTAGTTTTGCTTTCTCGTATTATAGTCAGAAAAGTAGAAATAGTTTTATATTTACAAGCGCTCGGTTAATTTATGCTAATTGTTGAGACTTCATCTTGTATAATTTTTTTTATTGGAGATGAGAGATGCTGCTTTCATGTAGGAGCTCAGAGGTTTTCCAAATACCATTACATCTCCTTTACCTGCAAATCCACATTCTTTACCCAAAAATATCAGTTTTTTTATTCCTGATGCGCTTTTGATTGCACCTTACTTGCAAAGTTTTGTTCCTGCAAAGTTTTGCTCCTGCAATTGAATACGACAAATATTTATCTATATAAGTGATTAGAAATAAGAGTTGCATAACATACTATAGCTATGACCTTGACAGAGATTCATACAATCGCCTGTCAACATTGTATAGTACATGTTTCTAAAACTACCAAGTAACATCTAATGAAGTATGCTGCTTTTTTTACTTTGATTTCCTCATTTTTCTTGTTTTTTACTATGAAGAATCACAATTAGAAGAAATTAATTATCAAAGACTGCAAAGGCAAAATATAGCTTAATTGCTTAATTTTGAAGGTGAGTTTCGGGTTCTGGTTAAAATATTTTAGGTCTAATTAAAGACACTTGTGACATCTGAACACATTGTTCTATAACTTCCATACATGGTGCAAAAATGATGAATTGCTACAAAGAATTATACATTCTATAACTTCCATACATGAAACTATTTCTTACTTTTCTGACTACAATACGAGAAAGCAAAACTAAGTTAAAATAAGAAAAGAAAATGCAAAAAACACTGTAATAATTACATAGCACATAATATTCATCACACTACACAATAGATAGCAGTCCCTAATGGTTCACATACAAGAATATGAGGCAACTCAAAATTCACAAGTAGTTTTTAATAAATACAAATCAAGTTTTAATGTCAAAACTTTTGAACATCTCCAAAATTTCTGAACAGAAATAGCAATACACTTGTACATAGTTTTCCGTCTACCATTCAACCTCATCATAATTCCAGAAAATAATCAAGCAGAGAACTACCAACAATTATCCAAATAAGAAAAAAAAAATATACACTTGTATATAGTGTACAAGTCCCATGTGCACCATTTTACCTCATGATAATACTATAAAACAATCAACCAATGAATATAGAACTAGCAAAAATTAGCCAACTCAAGTAGGAATTTATCCATCAGAGCACAAAACTTCAACGATGCGAGTTCGACATCTAAGCAAAGGATAGAGAGAGGCATTGGCAGTTTTTTGAATTGGATGCGCATAGAGTAGAGAGAGAGGCAGGGCATCGGCGGGTTCCTAAGTTGGGTATAGAGGGGGGGGGGGGGGGAGAGAGAGAGAGAGAGAGAGAGGAATTGTCAGATAGATAAAGGGTCATTGTTGGGTGATTGAAGCAGAGGAGAGAGTCTAGTATAGGAGCGTCGACGGGTTAGATAAAATGGGAGGGTAATTTGCAAATAAACCCTCATATTTATTGTATTTAATCACAGACTCTCCCTTTAACAAACTGCTGCTCTATTTTTTAAAAGCAAAGTGAAACAGACAAATAGGAGGCTGCCATGTGGCGGCAGCTCAGGAAAAATCCTGAACTGACAGCCCTCCTCTAGTTTTCCCTATATATATATATATATATATATATATATATATATATATATGAGTAAACGGAAAATTTACTGGCGTTGAAGGAAGTTCCTTCACCGTCGCTAAGTTGGCCAATAAAATTATTACACTTGGCGTCACTCAAAGTACGGTTAAGAGAATTTTTCTATTTATTATCTTAAGTGACACCACATATAATAATTGTATTGGGCCACTTAAGTAACGGTAAAGAAACTTCCTTCACTGTCGTTGAATTTCCAGTTCTCTTTCTCTCTCTCTCTCTCTCTATATATATATATATATATTGTTACTTTCCATGTAAAGTCCATCCCGAGAAAATATCTTTTTTATACTATATATATCTTCTTTTTAACTCATTTCAACATACGGGGAGATGGACATAATATGCAACGAAGTAACCAAGAGAATGAATTTAAGAAGACGAAACGAATATATGGGGGAGTAGCAGATATAACAGAGTTAAGAAGAATAATTCTAAGAAGAATAATTCTATCTCCCAAGTGAGAGGAATCTCTCTTTCAAGCCTCCAATTTATTTTGTATCTTCTCACTCCCAAGCCTCCATTTTATTTTGTAGCTTCTCAATGACTGTGGTCCAATATGCAATTATCCCGGTATCAAAGATAACACAAGATAGTTTATAAGAAGCTCTCCCCCCTCGGACATCCAAGAATCCTCTCGATCATCAAACTTCTAGTGTCAACATCCCGTAAAGCCTTTTCAAGAAAAAAATAAAGTGCAATTTTTTGAGAAAGATAACTACATATCATCATAACTACAAACAATAGCAAGAAAAGGAAAATGCATACTTTGTCCATAACTAAACAAGCCTTGAAACTTAGAAGCAAATATAATATACAACCAATAATGCAGAGTAAATCAATTCATTATGCATGTCCATCAGTATAATCCAAAATAATTTACATTACTCTTCCACATTCAAAAAAAAAAAAAAGAGTTTGCATATTGTTCTTGATACTGCACAACAACAACAATAAATAAAATGATTCAAATAAAGACATATTTTTTTATTCACACTTCTCCGATTCAATGTTCTAGCAGCACTGGGTGATTATGCAGAGTTCTTGAAGAGGTAACAGAGACTGATACCCACAACAGAGAGTGTTAGAGTTAATCAAACACAAAAATGGATTAGATGAAAAATATGATTAGGTGGCATGGTTGGTGGAATATGCCGGTTGGTGGAATAGTATCGCAGTCTCCAAAGGTCCCCGATTATCGGTGGCTTCCCGTTTACCCGATTCACGGGTATTGGAGCGCACGCGACGATAGCGCCGCGTTTTGGTCAGATTACCTGACTCAGAGGAGAGATACTCCTCGTACTTCTACTGGTCGATCTCCACGACTAGCATGTTAATATCGGATCCAATTCTCTCGACGTCAGATTGCGCCACGATCTCTTTTTCGATGAAAGAGACTTCTCCCACTGTGGTCGCCATTTTGTTCGTAGCAAAATTGTTGCCTCCTTCCATTGAATACAACTTAGATTACAACGAAAGTGAACAAGAAAAGAACAAACGAGTGGATTTATAATTATCACTCTCTTTTACAATATAAAGTGGGTTCTCATGGCGATGGGATCTATCAAGTAGTTCCTTTGGACGATCTGATATCGATGATCTTCTTTCTTGATGAAGATGACAGCCACTTCTTCTTTCTCTGTTGATCTTGATGGGTTCAAGGCTCTCACGCCTAACTTGAACTTCTTCAATATTCGAAAAAGATATATGATCTCAAAAAAATTGAAGATCTGATGATCTATTAAAGATTCATTATCTCTAAAGTCTCCTCAAAGAGGCTATTTATAGACTTTAGTGGTTATGACAGTTTCCATAGGAATAGGAATAAAGATTTCCATAGGAATAGGAAAAAAAAGTTTTTGTATTCATCAAAGATTCAAATCAAATATTTAATATTGATTTAAATCTCTTGATTTGGAGTTCTAATTAGACTCAATTTGGGTATTGGATAAGTCCAAATCTCAATCACAATCAATTTAGGATTCTGATTGGACTCAATTTGGGTATTGGATAAGCCCAAATCTCAATCACAATCAATTAAAGATTCTGATTGGACTCAATTTGGGTATTGGATAAGCTCAAATCTCAATCACAATTAATTTGGAATTCTAATAAAATCTGCTCACGCGGAGTTAACGCGGAGCTAAATTCATCAGAACGCGGAGGTATGGATTAGCTCTGCGTTTTGCTCAAACGCAACGTTAAAATAGCCAAACACGGAGCTACAGAGTTAGCTCCGCGTTTTGTGTGGAAAATTCCTTTTTACTTAGAAATTTTCACTACCAACAGAGATGATCATTCCAAAGACCCCTGAACAAAATGGTGTGGCAGAAAGAATGAATCGCACTATCGTCGAACGGATTAGGTGTATGCTATCACATTCCAAATTGTCCAAACCCTTTTGGGAGGAGGCATTAAGAACTGCGATAGACCTAATCAATTTATCACCCTCAGCTTTTTTAAAGGGTGATGTACCATAAATGGTGTGGACAGGAAAGAAAGTCTCCTACAAACACTTGAGAGCATTCAGCTGCCGTGCATTCATTCACATTCCTAAAGATGAAAGATCAAAACTTGATGGTAAGACAAAACAATGTATTTTTCTTAGCAATACAGATGAAAAGTTTGGCTACAGGTTATGGGATCCAGAAGACAAGAAGGTAATAAGAAGTATAGATGTGATTTTCCTTGAAGATCAGACCATTGAAAATTTCAAGAAGAAAGAAACAGTACAGTCTTCTACAAGTAAAGTTCTAGATCTAGATCCAGTTCCTTCTCCAGTCACAAACGATGAAGAAGAAGAAGTGCGAGAACATCAAGCAGATATTGATACTCCTATTCAAGAAGAAGAGGGAGAGCAATCCACTACAACGCAACCATCAATAGCGCCTCAGTTAAGACGGTCTGACAGAGACCGTTATCTTTCTAGCAGGTACCCAACTAATGAGTATGTCATGGTTACTGATACAGGTGAACCAGAAAGTTACCAAGAAATGCAAGAAGGTAGTCAGAAAACTGAGTGGTTAAAAGCTATGAAAGAGGAAATGGATTATTTGCACAAGAACCATACCTATGATTTGGTAAAATTACCAAATGGAAAGAAGGCATTGAAGAACAAGTGGGTGTTCAAGATAAAGACCGAAGAGAAGAACTCATAACCAAGATACAAAGGAAGGTTAGTTGTGAAGGGTTTTGGCCAAAGGCAAGGAGTTGACTTTGAAGAAATTTTCTCTCCGGTGGTAAAAATGTCATCAATTCGTCTAGTTCTTGGAATGGTTGCAAATATGGACTTGGAGATCGAACAATGGATGTGAAGACAGCTTTTCTTCATGGTGATCTAGAGGAAGAGATCTACATGGAGCAGCTTGAAGGTTTCAAAGTTAGAGGTAAAGAAGATATGTTCTGCAAGTTGAGAAAAAGTTTATATGGATTAAAACAAGCACCTCGACAATGGTACAAGAAATTTGATTCTTTTATGATGGATCATGGCTTCAAGATAACAGTTTCAGATCATTATGTTTACGTCAAAAAGTATGATGGTGATTTCATTATACTATTACTCTATGTTGATGATATATTGATTGTAGGTCAAGACATGTCTAAGATTGACAAGTTTAAGAAGGATTTAAGCAAATCATTTGCCATGAAGGACCTGAGAGCAGCACAACAAATTTTGGAGATACATATATCTCATAACAGGAATGCGAAAAGGTTATGGTTGTTGCAGGAGATCTACATCAATAAAATACTAAAAAGATTCAACATGGATAGAGCAAAACCAGTTGGTTCTCCATTTGCAGGACACTTCAAACTAAGCTCCGAGTAATATCCCAAAAGCGAGATGGAAAAAGAAGAAATGAGAAGAATTCCATATGCTTCAGCAGTCGGTAGTCTAATGTATGCAATGGTATGTACTAGACCAGATATAGCATATGTAGTTGGTGTTGTTAGTAGATTCCTTGCAAATCCAGGTAAAGAGCATTGGGCTGCAGTTAAGTGGATATTAAGGTATCTAAGAGGAACTTCTAAAATAAATATTTGCTTTACAGGACGTAAGTCGGTACTAACAGGTTACACTGATGCAGATATGGCAGGAGATATTGACTCAAGAAAGTCTACATCTGGTTATTTGATTACTTTTGCAGGGGAGCTGTGTCTTGGTGATCCAAGCTGCAAAAATGTGTTGCCTTGTCAACTACAGAGACTGAGTATATTGTTATTACAGAAGCTTGCAAAAATATGTTATGGATGAAACATTTTTTGCATGAACTAGGTATATCACAAAATACCTATACAGTCTATTGTAATAGTCAGAGTGCCATTTATCTCAGCAAAAATCCAAGTTTTCATTCTAAATCCAAGCACATCGATGTGAGGTATCACTGGATTAGAAATATACTTGATAAAAAATTATTGCAGCTTGAGAAAATTAACACCGATAAAAATGGAGCAGATATGATGACAAAAGGGTTACCTAGAAAGAAGCAGAATTTCTGTCGGAAGGTAGCCGGTATGGACTCTAAATAGAGTTCTAGTTCATCCCTTTTTTTTCGGTTGGAGGGGGAGATTGTTAGAGTTAATCAAACCCAAAAATGGACTAGGTGAAAAATATGATTAGGTGGCATGGTTAGTGAAATAGTGTCGGTTGGTAGAATAGTTCCGGTTGGTAGAATAGTGCCACAATAAAGCCTATAAATAGGTGGTCTCATTTGCTTTCATTCCACACACCAAAACACCAAAAACATCCATTCAAGAGAAGAGTGAAGAGAAGATAGAGAAAGGAAGAGAAAAGAGAAGAAACACGGTGTGTTTTTCAGGTGATATTCATCACAGTGTTAGTCCGGTGCTTCTACTACAGACTACAGTTCTCTAACAAGGTTGGAGGTTTCTTTCGTGTTGGAGTTAATATTGTATCACTCTCTATTTTCTGTATATTTCCGAGTTATCTGGACAATACTCGGAAGATTGTACTATTTATTTGGAATAGTGGAATTCGCTCTCTGATTGTCCCGTGGTTTTTCCTGTAAGGGTTTTCTACGTAAATATTGTGTGTCATCTGTGGCTTGTTAATTTACTTATACCTAACTTATTGTTTACATGCAAGTCGTGATTTTTTATTATTTTTCCCAACAGAGAGAAGATGGAGGCGAGAAGGATGGACCAGACGATGACGATTGTTGGTGTACTGTTCTGACGGCCAAGGAGACCCTTGAGGAATGGGTGCAGATGCACAATCACCCAGATCGAGAAGAAAAGCTTGCCAAACAGGGGTCCCAACGACTGGTAGCCGCTGTTGATGGCATACGAGACCCCTGCAATTATCCCCACCATATTGACCACAAGGACGGTGGTGGGGGTTATGAGGAGGGTCGTCCATTTGAACACATACAACTCTGCGAAATCTCCATCGTCATCCGATGCTTTGGACGTGACAGTGAAGTTTGTGTCGATTCCAGCGAGCACCTTCAGCAGCCCCTGGAACACAGCAAAGATATGGGCCGACGTGCCCCAATCACCCAGAACTGTTCGTTCCTCCACCAATCTTCGATTCCTACACCGCTCCATCTGAGCTCCAAGATTCCAGTTCCAAAGATGGAAATGATGAGCAGAATGAACCATATGCCAGCATAGTTGCTTATCTGCACGTAAATATTTCACGGTAAGATTTTCAATAGTTTAAGCTTCGTCAAAAGGATCTGATCCTAGATCAGATATGTATGCTGCAGAGGCAAATGGAAATAACCTGGTTAGAGTTAGCATATGAATACGTACTAAATACTATTATTTGATATTCCTATCAAACAACGGTGCAATCAAGATAGAAGGATCACAAACTTTTATATATATATATATATATATATATATATATATATATATATAGAGGTGAGCCACCAGTTCAGAAAAAGTCATGTGAATTAGCGGCAAAACTATAATGATCCAATAATTTTTTTTTAATTTTTTTAACAAGTACTATCTCTACCTCCTTCATATTTTTCGAATTAAATTTCATAAATTTTGAAGTTTATTTACTTGTTTATCAAGTACATACAAAATATTTTATTCATTGAAAACTTTTAATTTTGTATTAACTTGATGGAGAACTAAATCAAAACTAAAATCCAAGAAATTAGTTATGAGTGAACCTTAGGAGATCGAGATCATAATCCAAAAGAAATTTTTGAAAAAATATTATTGGAGATAGTAGAAATAAACTGCAGTTCAGATAACTTGTGTGAGCTGCCAGCTCATTTACATATTTCTTTTATGAGAAAACGGGAGGAGGGCTGTCAGCTTAGATTATTCTTGAGTTGTCACCACGTGTCAGTCTCTGATTTGCTGAGCCTAATTCATTTATAACTTTAATTACATATTTTTTAGGAGAGATATATAATTTTGAGTAAAACCAGCAAAGAAGAGAGTTTTATTGTAAATAACCATTTCTATTTGGCCATGCCGTACATGAGTCCCCATCTTCCTCAATCTTTCAGCTCGCGAAGGACAGAATCCATCGAACCTCTCTCTCTCTCTCTCTCTCTCTCTTGCTCTCTCTCTCTCTGCCTCTCTCTGTGCCTTTCTCTCTAACCAGAGGTTGCAGAAATTCGGATCCCTAACCCTAACTCTCTCTCTGCCTTTCTCTCCTTCCATTGCCCAATTCGAGAACCGTGATGCGATCTCGATCTCTCTCCTTATTTCTTTGTTGCTCTCTCTCCCTCTATCCCCCATTTTGGTAAACTACCACGCCTCTCTCTGTCTCTATCTCTTCAACTTTGATCTCGGACTTGCCTCTATCTCTCTCTCCTCTGCATTGGTCTAGAGCGTCTCTGTGTCTCTCATGTTATGGTTAAACTGTTGTTTTTTGCTGCCAGGCTATCAAACCATCCGCTGATATTCATCTATGTTGAAAAGTTACTATCAATCGAAGCATGTCTCTTTTTTTTTTTTTTTTTTTTTCTTTTCTTATGTTGTTTGATTGTTGGATTCGGACTTTATAGCTCATCAGGTGTGCGCTTATTGAGATTCATGCTCTCAGATTTAGTAGCATTGCTAGTTTGTTAAGAATACTAGATTTCTATCGAATGTGCGGTCAGGGAAATTGAGCAACCTATTGAGGGTTTGAAATGAGTAACGTAGTTAAGTGGGTCGTAACTATTGTATTCGAATGTGCCATCAGGAAAATATGAGCAAACTCAGAACAAATTGACAGAGCTTTGCTAAAAAATTATTTTCAATTTTTTTGTGGAATTTCGTTGGAGAATATGGCAAGTTTTGAGAGAGATTTTGAAATAAGGATGCTTGATGATGCTGTAGCTTATTATTTACTGAAAGCTTCAAACTGGATTGTGGAGGATTCGTGTCTGGATTATATGTTAAAGGCTGAGGAAAGCTTGAAGTTTGAGAAAAATAAAGTCGCACATTCCTGCATTCTATCAGTCAATCCAATTAATAACTCTTTGTATATGCAAGCCAACTTCTTTAGAAAGAACATTCTGGCTGCCATGCATTGCACTGGGATGGTAAGGTTGATATTCTATCAAGAATGTATCAACTTTTCAGTAGAATAATGCATGGCCTGCAACATGTTTTCCAGACATTCATACATGTAATTG